>JAKSZT010053905.1:375703-472875 GCA_026826555.1 Tolypeutes matacus
CAGAAAGATGAATATTCTGCAAGGTGCCATCACTTTGTGGTCAAGAATGTTTTATTAACTTGTTTTAATACTTTTTCCAATTTATATACATAGACACTTGTGACCTCTTACCTCATGGGTCTAAACCAAGAAAAAATTTAAACAACCAAAGAATGCCAGGGCATTCCAAATTCTCATTTGAATAAACTGAGTTGCCATGAAGAAAGTAATCAAAGACCAATATTTAAAGTTTAAAAAAGAAATCAAATACCTATAATTAATGAAACACAGAAAAGCAAATCCAAATCTTCCAAAAAAGGAAAAAGTATTGGAGATGTCGAACTTATATGCATCTTACAAAATGATGCAAAGATATTTGGCTTCAGTAATTTCAGTAGTAAGTTAGATGGAGTCAGATTTTTTAAAAGATACTTAGATTACATAAATGTTACATAAAAAATGTAAAAGATTCCCATACCCTGCTCATTAATCCTCCCACTTTTTCCCACATTAACAACATACTTCATTAGTGTGGTACATTTCTTACATTTGAAAAAACATATTGGAGCACTAACTAAATGTGGATTATAGTTTACATTGTAGTTTGCAATCTCTAACACACAATTTTCTAAGTTATGACAAGATATGTAATGGCCTCTATCTGTTCATTGCAATGTCATTCAGGACTATTCCGATGTCCCAAAAATGTCCCCATATTACACCTAGTTTTCCCTTTACTTCCCTTCAGAACTTCTGGTGACTAATGCCTCCCTATCAATGATAAGTTCTTCTATTGCTGGAATAACAAGTCTATATTAGAATAACAGTAAGTCTACTCTAGTCCATCATTCATTCTCCAAGTCTGAGGATTTCTGGGAAGATGATGCACACTCTGCCTCTAATTCAGAAGGGGCTTAGATCCCATGGGGCAGATGGATGGGACTATCTTGCTTGCAGTTGCAGACTCTCTCTTTTTCCTTTGGATGGTCATTGTCCATCATCATCTCCATGTTATTTTTCCCAGATGAGTCTAAATAAACTGGAGAGTAGGTGTTGTAATGCTATTGAGATTCAAGGCCCAACTGGAACATGGTCAGCCCAAATATTTAAGTCTCTTGGACATTCACCTATCAACTTTAGTACTAAGTATAAGTTAACATAGAAGGGGCAGAAGAGCCATGTGTAGAGAAACCACAACTGAATCCAATTCTGTCACACTCTGGAGCATAAATTCCAAAGTAGGACCTACTGGCAGGGTGCCAAACTCCTGTGCTGTCTGCCCTGCCTGTAGTGTCTGGATATCTCCATAGCTCTCAGAAGCCCTGCTATTTGAGGCAATATTTACTTTGGCAATTAACGAGATCATGCTGAGACATGCATAAGTGTAACCTCTGGAATGACATCCTGACTCACTTTGAAGTCTCTTAGCCATGAAAACTCATTTGTCTTTAACCGTTTCCACTTTTGGTCAAGGTCTTTTTCCAATTGCATTGCTAGTTGGTTCTTGGTATCAATCCCTTGGTGCTAGGAAGGCTCATTACTAGGAGTCATGCCTCATTCTGGGAGGAAGTTAATGCATGTATATGCTGAACTTGGCATAGAGAGAGGCCACATTTGAGCAACAAAGAGGCTCAGGAAGCAACTCTTAGGCACCCTACAATACTAGGCTAAGATTCAATTTCAAAAGTAAAGGTTCTTAAGTACAGTCATCACTATCAATGGCCTGTCAATGGTCCATCTTCCTTCACTAGTCACTGCCACCATGGGAAGCAGATTTGAAAAGGGAAAAAAAAATTAATGTTTTGCTAAGAAAACTGGTAATAAACCAAAGTTAAATCAGGAAAAATGTTCATTTCTATTTGATGTTACCATGAAATCAGTAAATGGAAAAGCATTTGCTTGTCATAATTGCATTATTTGAGCCACACTTGAATATTTTCATAGTATGTTTAGAAGCTGGTGGATTGAGACTTCCAGTTTGTATCTCTGGAAATTCCAAAACAGTTTGACATACTGCAAGTTATTTTAGACTACCTCTGTACTAATGAGGTTGTGGTGATAAAGTATGTCAAAAGATGGATTTTATTTGTATTGTACTTGTGGTGGCTGATCAATTTCTTATGACTTGATTAAAAGAGGTCTGTGAAGTCATATTAACTGAAAAAATCACCCTTAAGAATGCTATGATGTTACTTGAATTTTCAGTAATATCTGATGCAAACAGTTGAAACTGTTTTATTTACAGTTTATAGGACTGCCTGTGGCATCTTTACTTGAGGAAAGGTCTCTTGATGTTTTCAGTGATGATCCATTGAAGGATCATTCTGTGTTTGACCAAAAAATGATTCCAACAATGGATAGAAATAGCAAGATGGACCAGATATTAGCTATTTTGAAGTGGAAGTTGGAGATATCTATTTGAAATAAGAAATAAGTATAGAACAAAATTAGATGGAAATTATTTTCAAGAACACAATAACAAAAGCAAAAACAAACAATGTAAGTGTTCAGATAGTACTAGAACTTACAAACTCTTGGCTATTTTTCAGAGTCCACCCTCTACAAGATTAGTAAAGTCAGGAAGACTAATTTTGTGGACTCTCTTCCATAACTGTTGAATTCAGACTCTAAAGGAGGATATACAGGAGTAGGTAGATTTAGAGATTTACAGTTCCCTGATTTCACTACAGGATTCCATTCAGTTAAGGCTGAGGGAAAAGTTAAAACATATGTTAGTGGTATACCTTTTACATATCCTAGAAAGATTTAAAGCCATAGGAAAAAATCATCAGTACATAATATAAATGCTCCATAGTTCCTTTCCAGTACCAGAATTGATAATAACACCCCTTCCAGTTGGGTTTCTGGCTCTTTTGGTCCTGTCACTCCCCCTATAATGGATGTGGGAATGCTCAGGGAAATTGAAGAAAGTAAACAGAAATGTGGAGTTACAAAAAAGAAAAATTTGGGTAAAATGATTTCTCATGGAATTAAACTTTCTCAAAAGCAATGAAGAAATGAATGTATTGACTACCAAGGAGAAAAATTCAGGTTTGAACACCTTGGAAAGAAGTTTAATTGCACCTTCAAAAGTCCCTGAATCAGTGAATGTATGGGCATCTTCTTTACATTTAGTTTCATATAAGTCATTCTGAGATTTATTCCTAGAAAAAATAAAATCTATTATGTGCCCTAGTTCAGGAGAGAATCTCAAAATAGATTTTTAAAGGAATTGAAATTTCCCAGTCTCCAAAAGTTAGAAGATGCTCTACTCATAGTACCCCAGGATTGGAAGGCAACAATATTTCAGATTTACTACTTCTAGACAACCTCAATCCTTGGCTATCTTCTTCATTGTCTCTCCCTTTCATAAGAAGCCCCATTCACTTTTGCATCTTTGTAGAAGAAGAATTACAGCAAGAAGCAGTACTTACCAGAAATTGAGTAAATCCCTTGACTCTGATTTTGATTGAGGGGCATGCTATACACAATTTATTGGTCTTCTATGAAGCACTTGTCCACCCTCGTGAGTTTGTTACTATTTAAAATCACTGTAAGGATCAAAATAGTATCCACATGGAATAAGCATGGATGCTAGTCCACTGTGGAGTTGAGATGCATTTCTTATAACTGATTTTTATAATAATAATATTTTAGGTAATCTAAGCACCTCTTAAAATATATGTATATATATATATATAAAATAACATTTTTGTAAGCAAATACACATATATGCATATATATTTATATATCATTTTACAAATGTTTGTATGTATTGTGAGAATTTTGATTTTTACCCATAATAAAAAAAAAAAAAAAACCACTAGAAGTGAGACCAAGAGAATACTTCATATACTTCAGCAGAGTGGATTATAGGAAATCTCAAGAACTGTTATTATGTCACTCAAAAGGGCAAGGAAAGGATCCCTATTCTGGTTTTGCAGCAGAGATTCAGGAACGTGCCTATAATAGATTGTTCTAGTCTGGGGATCCAGTGACATTGCTATGGAATTTTCACAAGGATTTATAATAATGTGCCCTGGGATAATATTATTTCATAATTCTTAAGTAAAATACATCCTTCCTTGAAAGCAGAACTCCATACACTCATAACTATTCTAGCCTGGTACATAGGACTCCTATCCTCCAGAGAGGCCATCTTGCCTAAGGAATGTAAGGCATCCTCAATCTCACATTCCAAGTTGTCCATGACAACTCTGCCATAGCCTTAAGTGATGACTGTGTGGTTCAGAAAACAGATAGCTTTGTCCCTATTAATATCACTGATCTTTGACTTATGATCTGGATTGTGTTGACTTCATTGCTACTATTAGAGAAAGTACATGATGTATATAACATGTGGCTGTGTATGGTCTCACCAGCAATGGGCACTTTTATCCATAAAAGTTGTCACACAAGATCCCATGTCCAGATACAGAATTTGACATTAGTAGAAAGCTGGACAGATGGAGAGACAGCTAAACCATCAGATATAAATAAGCACATAATCAGCTAAAGATAGCCTGAAGAATGCCAACTATATAATGATAAAGCCACCAACATGCTCTCAAAATATTCTTTTCTCATCCTTTTATTTTCAACATTCTGAATCAAGATATATATATATCACACAGCTTATAGCAGTATTTTTGTTTTTCTATGAGTGATATTTTTGGGTAATATAGCCCATTTATTATTGATATAATAAATTAGCATATTTTTAGTTTTGACACTTATTTTTTTTGATTTTAGGAAATCCTTTTCTTTTGTAATGGATCCTGCTTTATTCTCCATGCTATTTTTATTATCATTTTTCAATCATTTGGACTGAAATGAGATAAAAAAAAATAAGGCTGATACAACCAATCATAAAAACCACTAAGACAACAGTTGCAGTTAATGAACTGATAGAAGATTTCTGTGAAGTTAAGTGAATGAACCCTCCCTAAAACTGACAAACCTGGGTTTCTAAGGGGCCAAGAGTATAATAATTCCAGAGATCTAGCTATTATCTAAAGGTCTGGGATAATTAAAATATTGCTGTAGGCAACACTATTTATACTCCCCTTCAATAATCTCTGTGGTTAATCAGCACTCTGCCCCACTGGGCCCTCTCCAGGGCTCTAAAAGCCTTTTTTTCAAAAACTCAATTGCAAAGTTATGTTCTTATTTCTTTCCTTAATTTTCTGTTACAAACATTAGAAGGTAAAGTGAAAAAGAATCTTGGATCTCTCAAATTTGGAAATTTTGATTGAGGAGAGGAGTTTGCTAACTTACATAACAATTTTCTTTTGGATTCCCCCTTAGATATTGTGCTTACATTTCATTTCCACTGTTACATTTTCCCTCTGCAGTGAGGAAAATATTCCTGGGAAAAAAAATCATTCAATGTAAAAGTCTGTGAGAAGTGGCAGGGTTTACAACCCATCCATGAGTTTTCTTATTTTTTAAATGTTGCTTTTCTGATGATCAACATTTGTACCACTCAATATGTGTAAGTTGCAATTTTCAAAATACCTTGGAAGGGTGATTGTTGCATGGTCACCAAGGTCTGCTGAAATGTTAGAGAAAGAAAGAGAGAGGAGTTATTGCCATTTGATCACTTTTGCATCTTTAGCACATTTCCTTTTTTTGCTGAACTGTTATATTCAAAGTGTTCTTAATATGTCATTTTATTGTTGCTCTAGAAGCTCAGATTTTTTTTTAGTCTTGGTAGTTGGAAATATACTTTATGCACATATATAATTTTCTGCACCAGGTTTCACTATGCTATACACTCTCATGTTTCACTTTTTAGTTCTCCTTCTAATGAAATACATGGCCTTAGACTTTCCATTTCAATCACCATCCTACCGAAATATTACCACTGCTAATTACAAACACTAAAATACAATATCAACATTTCTATTTATTTCCTTGTTTACTTTGGATATTCCCAGGACACTTTTTTCACCTTTATTCTTTTTTGGACTAACTGTTGGTGAGCTCATGCAATTTCTTTGCTTTCCTTTCATCATTATGCCATCAAGTCTAACAGTTTAATTTCCACATTCCATCTTTCTGAAGTCGAGTTTGTGTACCAACCATCTAATTTAATTCTGCAATTGGGTGTCTAATAAGGATCTAAAACTTCCAAGACTGGTCTCTTAATCTCATCCAGCACAATTATTGTCCCCCCATCTCATTTGTTGGAAACTCTCCTTTCAGATCTTTAGATTTTTATTCACTTCCTAACAATAAAGTCAATTCAAATCTTGACAGGACATTTCATTCTGTGTTTACCACTCTCTAGAGCCTCCCTATTTACTTAGAGTCCTCAAAATGGTGATAAAGCCCTGAAAAACACATTCAATTCTGCTTATTAATTCTTTCATCTCATTTCCTACTGCTCTTCCCTGGATCAGTCCACATCTTTCTATTGCTTCTTTGCTACCCTCAGATGAGGAGATTCCACTTTAAAAGTCTTGGTTCTGACTGTTCCCTTGCCCAGAGTGCCATTTCCAGTGATATCTGTGCAGTTAAATTCCTTGTTTCTATCAATCATTACTAAAAAGCCACCTTGTGTGGAGGCCTGACTATTCTAAAATTTCAGTATTTCAGAATGCCTAATCCCCTTTCTTTTAGCAGTTTTATGGTTTGTGTTCCTTCCACATTATGTATTTTTGTTAACAAATTATGTATCTCAGTTTATTTCATGCCTCCCTTGCTAGATTTTCAGCTCCCTTGGGACAAGGACCTTATCTGTTTGGTTTGTTAATATATCCCAAGTTTCTTAAATAAAACGTGGAAGATAAGAGATAGTCTATACATATTTGTTGAACAAATAAGTGATTGAGGTCATCAAGGTCAAAGAAAAATATATATGTTTTTCTTTTTTTTACTATTATTTACAAAGGACATTTAGATTACATAAATGTTACATAGAAAATATAGGGGATTCCCATATACCTTACTGTCTCTACCTCCCATAACTGTCCCCTTAAACAACATCTTTCATTAGTGTGGTACATTTGTTACAATGGTGAACACATATTGAAGTATTGTTACTAACCTTGGTTTATAGTTTACATTATGGTTTATACTTTGCACTGCACAATTTTATTGATTTGGACAAAATATATAATAGCCAAAATTTTGATTGTATTTATTTTCCATTTGATGCTAGTTGGGAGGAAATGAAAGTAAGAAAGAATTGGAGAGAATGGTAAAGGATGAAATGTGAGGCAATTGGAAAACAAACAAAAAGAATTATGGAAGTAATAAGAGTGTGAAGAAAATGAACAAAAGTGATTCATAGAATAAGATAGTTATTCTTGTCACTTAACTAGGCATGTTACCCAGACATTTGTATGGTTTCTGTTAGCTTTCACTCATTCACCAGGTGACAGAACCTAAATAAATGATCATAAATCTTCTACACAACAGCCTTAATACCCTTATTTGTTAGGTCAGGGATAATATCATTTGGAGTTTGGAGAAATACTGTTTAGAACAGTGACACCAACAAGTCATAAACACCGGGAACATCTGTGGATGGCTTCAAATATGCCAGTGCAGTGGCACTAAGGAAAAAAGTGGAAACAACCAGGTGAGGATTATAGGTGGAGAAGGCTTTGTATTGACCTACAGTTGATAGGATCTTCAATGTTGTAGGAAAATTGTGAATATGTGAGAGAACAATGGAAACAAAGTGGACAAATCTCAATGAGGAGGTAACAGCAACTGCTCCAACTTCAGCCAAGTACCCCTCTGAGCAAGTGAGTCTGAGTAACTGAGGGATCTCACAGAAGAATTGATGAACCAGATTGGATGACCTGGGGGGCAAGGAGAAGGTTGTAGCTGTGTGCAGGATTCCAGATACTCCACCACTAAACCAAGTGTTAGTGGACATATTTATGCAAGTACCCTTTTCCATGATACACTCATAGTTCAGAGGGTGGCAGATTTCTAAAGAGTAGTCATAGGACATCAGTATGAACAAGGTCATCTATGTACATGCCAAGGAAACCATGAGGAAAACTTGAGATATGCATCCCAAAAGAAAGAACTATTATAGTCAAGTTGTCAACAATGTCCTTGGGGAGGGTAACTGAGATATAGCAGGAGCCTAGTAGGGACAAGTGTTTGAGGAAGAAGAACAAGGGAATTTGGAGATGTTAGTCAATGGTGGAAACTATAATTATGAGAATATTGCCATTAAGGACCACCAGAATACTCTGTTAGTACACCATTCCAGACAAGATCTGCTATCACCAAACCTTGGCATATCACATGAGTTGGAACACCTTCACAGACTATGATTTGTCAGTTCATATCTAGGGTGGAAAAGGAAGACAATTTATAGATGTCTCTTTTTTTCAAAGAAGTGTATCTTTTGTACCATGTAATTAATCCACACCCCTTCACCCAATGGAGAAAAGAATCCTACATGCCTCATATTTCCCTCCCTTTTCTTATATTATCTCATAAAATACCATTCATAAGAAAACATGGTAAGAGTGAAATTGACTAAACCTTCTGTTTCATTTCCTATGTTTCCAATCTATAGATAACACTTCCTAAGTTCTTTGTCATTTTTATGCTATTCTTAGTTACTCTATCTCCTATCCATTCCCTGAGCCTTTTCTAAAGTAAGCAGTAAGTAAAATTGTGTATCTCTGGCAGAGGGAACTGGAATAACAAAACGTACTAATAATGTGTCTATACAGCCACTCAACTGAATAGGTGTCACTTCAATCCCTAAGTCACAGAGTCTGGTAGACTGGTGAGCTCAGTAGCTGTCTTTACTCCTGAGCAGATGAGTAAGTTATTGTTTAAATTCACGTAAAGTCTCAGTAAAAATTAGCTGCGTTAATGGATTGACTGTCAATATGAAATAAATCTTAAAATATTTCTAAGCATTTTATTTTATATACAAAATTCTTATCAACAGTGAAAGAAAAGAAAATTTCAATAGTCCTAAATCAATACATTAGTAAATCACTAGTAAAGATCTATGCAATGGATTAGCATGAGGTTTGATCGTCCCTTCATGAAAATTCATAAAATTGAGAGCTGGTTCTGACTATAATAATGTTTTCCTCTGAAACAGGACAAACGTACTGCAATTGTTCAGGATATTAATAATAGTGTGGTATGTAGGTTAAAATATAACAAATGCAAACTAGGGGTTGTAGAGCATAGTAATCTATTAATATTCTTCCTTCAATGGTAGAAAATCAAGTATGCTAAGTGAAAGAGACTAGACAGAAAGTATCACATATTTAAATTCATCAACACAAAAGTTAAATACAAAGAATTTTTTAGAGACAGAAATTGATTAGCATTTTGTATGGCAAGCAAAGTTTAGAGGGATTGAGAGGTGACTACTAAAGCTTATGGACGGTTCTCTTTTTGGAGTAATGAAAATGTTCTAATATTGCTTGCAATGATGAATGCACAACTTTGTGATTATGCCAAATGCCATTGATTGTACTCTTTAGATATATTGTATGCTTTATGATGACATTTCAATAAAATTGATAAAAAATGAAGTTTGGGGAAATTTGCAAAAAAGTAAAGAGGAGCAAGCCATGAAGAATAAGATAAATAAAGGAAAAAATGACAAGGCCATATAAAACAAACTAAATTCTGCATCATGGAAGAGGGTGTGGTAGGATGTGTCAAAGGTTGCTGAATGTACTATAAAGTTTGAGAATTGAATTCTGGATATAACAAGATAAATGTCATTGGTAATTGTTAACTTTAATAAGAGCAGCTTTGAATGTATACTGGGTTTAAGAGAATTGGGCTTACCAGGGAAGGATAGGAATTGGATATACTAAATACACACAGCATTTTCAAATTTTGATGTAAATGGGAGCTGTGAAATTGAGTGGCCATGGTGGAATGAAATCAGGTCTTTTGCATGCTGACAGAAATAGTCTAATGAAAGTGTTGGTGCAGGAAAAATGGAGAACTGCTGGAACTATATTTCTGAGCTATTAAACTGAGTGGGAAACTATTGCATATGTGAAAAGTTTTATCTTGCCTTGCACTAGGTACATGACCTCCACACTTAAAAGCAAGAATGATAACTTTGAAGATGTGAGAAAATTTTTGGTGGAAATATCAACAGTTTAAACTGAAGTTTTCTTCTGAATGCTTCAATATTCTCAGTGAAATAGGAAGCAGCTAATGGGAGTGTAATGTCTCATTCATGACCTGACATAAATATGGAGAAAGGAAGAACTGGAAAATCCAAGAAAATTGAGAAATTATTAAATAGTCATCTAGAAAGAGTGACAATAGATATTTAATATTATTTTTGAAGTTTAAAAAGCCCATTTGAAGTTATGGGTTATAAATTTAAAGTGAGGGATTTCAGCAAAATTGTGTTTTTCTTCTATCATATTCAGGAGTGTGTGGTCAGACACAAATGTGGCAGTATTTAAATGGCTTGGGGCTGCAAGGTGATCACATTGAAGGTAGAGAAGATCAGTTACATGATACTGTGTTGAAGAAATCAGAATGTCAGGTTTACCTGGATAAAGGAAGGAAAGAGATATATGAGGGGGAAAGAGGAGGGATTAAAAACAAAAGCAGAAGTATAAATTTCAGTTAGTTATGCAGTTCAAATTTTGGAGTACTATTAATCCAGGAGAAAAGTTTCCTTTATCAAAAAACATAAAATGAATACAAATTGAAATGATATTGAGTAGCAGTATTTTAAATATCATTTGGGTAAACTTTCCATTAATTTATGTGTGCAGAAATTGGCACTCTCCTACATTTTGAGGAGAGTATAAATTAATTCAATGTCAAATGCATAAATCTTTGCATCAAGCACTCTACAAATGTGAATTAAAGATAAACTCTTATATGTTCAGTATGAATTACAAAATAATATTTTTCAGCATTAAGGAATGCAAATGTTTACCAAGAGTGGAAAGATAAAATATTACTGTATGTCCTTATAATTGAAGCTATGCAGATGTAAAGAAAAGTATCGGAGGCCAAGATGGTGTTAGTGTAGGAGGGCACACACTGTAAGCTCCCAGAGCAAGGCAGATTGTGGATGGGGTCCTGCCCAGGGGTCTGTGCTGTGCACATGGAATGAGAAGCTTGGGACATCTATCTGCACGGATCAATGGTGTGGACAGAACGGTAGAGATTCGTGAGTTTTAAGACTGCTGGTGGTGGTTGGGACGGATGGCGGAGCCCCGCGGTTAGGGATGAAAAAAATAAAATATAATGTCCGATTGGAGCCACGAGCTGGGCTCAGCAACCAGGAGTAAGGGCCTAGCGGGAGGGGGCACTTTCTGAGGGGGGGCTCTGGTAAAAAGCGAAAGAGTTTTATTTTCTGAGGATTTGGCTGCCTGGAGCCCCTTGGACCTTGGGTGAACAGAAAAGCCAGAGCGAATCTGCACCCAGTGGAGGGGAGGGGTGATTCAGTTCGGGGAAGGAGTTGATTTGCCTAGCTGCCCAGGGATAAGCCCCAGGCCACCACAGAGCCAGGAAGAGGGGACACTCTCCAAAAGAGGGAGGGTTCTGTTGGAGGACAGGGAAGGGAATTTTTTTGTTTTGTTTTGTTTTGTTTTGCCATCTATCTGGCTGTCTGGACCGCCCCATAGCTTTGGGGAGCAGATAAGCCGACCTGAAGCAGCATCAGGCTGAGAGGAGAGGCGAATCTGCAGAGTTGAACTGATTTACATAGCAACCCGGTGACGCTGGTGCTTGGCTCCAGAAGGGGCAGAGTCGGCTGTCTTTAGCACTCTGCACTGACTAACATCAGAGCTACAGCTACCATGGGGAGCCCAGGAAGTGGGGTGTGCTTGATTAATTTCCATGGGGTTCCCTCCATAAGTGGGTTGGTCTACAGGAGGAATTATTTTGGGTCCTGTATTTCACCAAAAATAAGAGAAGGTCACTTCAATAAATGAAAAATAAATTCTTTTTAATTTAGTTTAATAGCTAAAAGCTCTTTCAGGACCTGCATATAAAACCCTGCAGGGAAATTGATTGATAAACATAAGCAGGCAGAGAGGATCCACATGGACCCTAGGGGAATCATTGATCCCACTTAGCTCTGTTTGACTGCTTGCCTGTGTGGTTTTTTGGTTTTTATCTGTTTATTTCTGGTTTCTTGCTTTTCTTTCCTCTTTCTTCCCCCCTTTCTTTTTTCTTTCATTTTTAAAAATTAGTTGCTGCTAGCTTGTCGCTTCTTTGCTGTGCTTCTTCTTCAGTAATTTCCCACTCGATGTCTATATTGATTTTGTATTCCACACTATCGCTTATCCTTCCTTCATCTTTCTGCCTTCTGCTTTCTGTTGTGGCACTTAGATAAAAAATTTTTTCATAGGCTCACAACTTAAGGGTGTCAATTTCTATTGCATCTATTTTATATTCTTCTTTTTTAAATTAGTATTAACTTTGTCCTTTAAGCCGTTTCTTTACTATTTCTCTCCCTCATAATTCTAGCCTTCTAAATCACTATATATATATTCCTCCATTTGTTTTCCCAGCCCATTGTAGGAACTCCAGTTTTTTTCCTATTACTCTACACTGCCTACACAAGTTAAATATTCATCTCATTAAGACTTATTTGGCCCCTCTTCTAACTTTTATCAATATTACTATTATCCTTCTGCCTTCCTTACATCTTTTGATTCCTCTGGCTCTAATCTATGGCCTTCAAGGAAACGTAGAAAGAAGCAAGGAAATAAAATTAGAAGAAAAACTGCCAAAGAGAAAATTTAACTCACACGCAGAACCAACAGCTAAATAATACTCTAGAGCATAGAGAAAAGCTAATCAACTGAACAAACCCATCAAGATACTATGATGACCACAGGGCAACAAAAAAATACAAAGGACTCTGAGAAACAGGAAAACATGGATCAGTCCAATGAACAAATTAAAAACCAGGAAGTGATGCAGAACATCTAAAAACTATTCAAAGCTATCCAAACAAATAACATGGACCAACTTAAAGAAGTGAAGGAAGAGATTAAGGATATAAAGAAGACACTGGGAGACCATACTGAAGAAATTGCAAACATGCCTAAAAAGATAATGAATATGATGGTGAACAATGGCACAATCCTAGAAATCAAAAAGACGCTGGATTCACATAACAGCAGATTTGAACAGGCAGAGGAAAGAATTAGTGATATAGAAGACAATACAGCTGAAATCAAAGAGATAGTAGAACAGATAGAAGAAAGATAGAAAAAATCCAGCATGGATTCAGGGAATTAACCGATAACACAAAATGCAGAAACATACGCATTATGGGCATCCCAAAAGGAGAAGAGAAGGGAAAGGGAACAGAAGGAGTGTTGAAAGAAATAATGGCTGAAAACTTCCCAACCCTATAGAGAGAGACGGATGTGCAGATCCAGGAAGCACAGCACACCCCAAATACTATAAATCCCAACAGGCAAACTCCAAGACATATACTTGTCAAAATGTCCAATGCTCAAGACAAAGAGAAAATGCTCAAGGCAGCAAGAGAAAAGAGAACCATCACATACAAGGGAAGCACAATAAGATGAAGTGCTGATTTCTCAGCTGAAACCATGGAGGCAAGAAGACAGTGGTATGATATAGTCAAAATACTGAAAGAAAAAAACTTCCAGCCACGAATTCTCTATCCAGCAAAAAAGGCATTCAAAAATGATGAAGAGTTCAAAATATTCACAGATAAACAGAAATTAAGAGAGTATGTCAATAAGAAATCAGCACTTCAAGAAATACTAAACGAATCTCTACAAGGTGAAAGGAAATAACAAGGGAGAGAGTTTGAGGAGAATTTAAAAACAACTGAAAAGACAAAAAGAAAATCAAAACAACATATGACATACATTAACCCAAAGAAAAAATGGCTGATGTTAAGAAATTCGTTACGAGTAATAACATTGAATGTTAATGGATTAAAGTCACCAATCAAGAGACACAGATTGGCAGAATGGATAAGAAAATATGATCCATCTATATGCTGTCTACAAGAAACCCACCTTCGACCCAGGGATTCAAGGAGGCAGAAAGTGAATGCCTGGAAAACCATTTTGCAAGCTAACAATAGCCAAAAAAGGGCAGGAGTAGCTATTTTAATATCAGACAAAATAGACTTTTAATGCAAAACTATTGTAAGAGACAAAGATGGACACTATATATTAGTAAAAGGAGTAATCACTCAAGAAGAGATAACAATCATCAACAATTATGCACCTAATCGGGGCGCCTCAAAATACATGCGGCAAACTCAGGAAAAATTAAGAGGAGAAATAAATGCCTCTACATTATAGCAGGGGACTTCAATACACCACTATCATCATTTGACAGAACATCTAGATGGAGAATAAATAAAGAAACAAAGGCACTCAGCAATACATTAGAAGACCTGGACTTAATAGACATATACAGAACACTACACCCAAATACAGCAGGATTTACAATCTTCTCGAGTGCACATGGAACATACTTCAAAATAGACCACATGCTAAGCCACAGAACAATTCTCAATGAATTCTGAAAGATTGAGATTATACAAAGTAATTTCTCTGACCACAATGGAATGAAATTGGAAATCACTAAGGGCCAGAGAAACAGGTTAGGCACAAGGATATGGTAGTTAACACACTCTTAGACAAAAAGTGGGTCAAAGAGGAAATCTCCAAAGAAATCAGTAACTACCTTGAAACTAATGAAAACAACAACGCCACATATCAAAACCTATGGGATGCAGCGAAAGCAGTCCTGAGAGGGAAGTTCATAGCCATAAATTCATATATTGAAAAAGAAGAAAGAGCTAAAATTGAAGACGTAACTGCACACTTGGAGGAACTGGCAAAACTACAACAAACTAAACCTAAAGGAAGTACAAAGAAGGAAATAACAAAGATTAGAGCAGAACTTCATGAAATAGAGAATAAGATAGCACTGGAAACAATAAAAAAAAAACAAAACCTTGTTCTTTGAGAATATCAATAAAATTGACAAACCCTTAGCCAGACTAACAAAGAAAAAGAGAGAATAGATGCAAATATATAAAATAAGGAATGAGCAAGGGGATATCACTACTGGCCCCACAGAAATAAAGAGTATCATAAGATGATACTTTGAAAAATTATATGCCAACAAGAATGAAAATTTAGAGGAAATGGACAATTTTCTAGAAACCCACAAACAGCCTACATTGATGAAAGAAGAAATAGATGACTCACCAGTCCAATTACTAGTAAAGAGATAGACTCGGTCATCAAAAATTTCACAACTAAGAAGAGTCCAGGACCAGATGGCTTCACAGCTGAATTCTACCAAACATTCTGGAAAGAGCTAACACCAATTCTACTTAAGCTCTTCCAAAAAGTTGAAGTAGAAGGAATATTGCCTAACTCATTCTATGATGCCAACATTACCCTAATACCAAAACCAAATAAAGATACCACAAGAAAGTATAATTACAGACCAATTTTTCTAATGAACCTACATGCTAAAATCCTCAAGAAAATACTTGCTAATCGCGTTCAACATCATATTAAAAGGATTATACACCATGACCAAGTGGGTTTCATCCCGGGTTTGCAAGGATGGTTCAATATAAGAAAATCAATCAATGTAATACACCACATAAACAGATTGAAAGAAAAAAACTACATGATCATCTCTATACTTGCAGAAAAAGCATTAGACAAAATACAGCACTCTTTCCTTATAAAAACACTACAAAAGATAGGAATAGATGGAAACTTTCTGAATATGATAAAGGGTATATAAGAAAAACACAAAGCTAAAATCATTTTCATTGTTGAAATCCTAAAAGCCTTCCCTCTGAGATCAGGAACTAGACAACACCTATCACCACTCCTATTTAACATTATCTTAGAAGTACTTGCGAGAGCATTGAGACAAGAAAAGGACATAAAAGACATCCAGATTGGAAAAGAAAAAGTAAAAATTTCATTATATGCAGATGACATGATCCTATACATAGAAAGCCCTGAGAAATCTACAATGAGGCTTCAAAAACTTATAAAAGAGTTCAGTAATATTGCAGGCTATAAGATCAATGCTCAAAAATCAGTAGCATTTCTGTACACCAATAATGAGCAAAATGAGGAGGAAATCAGGAAAAAGTATCATTTACAATAGTAACTAAAAGAATCAAATACCTAGGAATAAATTTAACTAAAGATGTAAAGGACTTATATAGAGAAAACTACACAACACTTAAAGGAAATTAAAGAAGAATTAAATAAATGGAAAAATATTCCCTGTTCATGGAAAGGAAGACTAAACCTCATCAAGACGTCTATCATACCCAAACTAACCTACAGATTTAATGCAATCCCAATAAAAGTAAACACTGTATTTTTTAAGAAACTGGAAAGATTAACCACAAAATATATTTGGAGAGGCAAGAGGCCCTGAATTGCCAAAGACATATTGAAAAAGAAAAATAAAGTTGGAGTTATCACACCACCTGACTTTAAAACATACTACAAAGCTACAGTGATCAAAACTGTGTGGTATTAGCACAAGGGTAGACCTACTGACCAATGGAACCGAATTCAGAGTTCTGATATACATCCTAGCATATACAATTATCTGATATTTGACAAGGCTATGAAGCCCACTCAGTTGGGAGAGACTAGCCTCTTTAACAAGTGGTGCTTGGAGAACTGGATATCCATATCCAAAAGATTGAGAGAAGAATACAATCTCACACCTTATATAAAAATCAACTCAAGGTGGTTCAAAGATCTAAATATAAGAGCCAAAACCATAAAGACATTGGAAGATAATGTAGGGAAGCATCTACAGGACCTTGTAATAGGAAATGTTTTCATGAACTTCACAGCCAAAGCATGGGCAGCAAGAGAAGTAATAGATAAATGGGATCTCATCAAAATTAAAATCTTCTGCACCTCAAAGGATGTTATTAAAAAAATAAAAAAGCAGCCTACCCAATGGGAGAAAATATTTGGCAACCATATATCTGATAGGAGCCGATTATCCTGCATATATAAAGAAATCCTACACCTTGAAAATAAAAAGACAAATAACCCATTTAAAAAATGGGCAAGTGACCTGAAAAGACACTTCTCCAAGGAAGAAATACAAATGGCTAAAAAGCACATGAAAAAATTCTCAAAATCGCTTGCTATCAGGGAAATGCACATCAAAACCGCAATGAGATACCATCTTACACCCATCAGAATGGCAGTTAATAAAAAAAAAGCAAACACTAAATTTTGGAGAGGATGTGGAGGAATAGGAACACTCATCCACTGCTGGTCAGGCTGTGGTATGGTCCAGCCACTGTGGAGGACAGTTTGGCAGTTCCTCAGAAAACTAACAATAGATCTTTCATATGATCCAGCAATTCCACTGCTGGGTATATACCCAGAAGAACTGAAAGCAAAGACACAAACAGATATATGCTCACCAATGTTCATAGCTGCATTGTTCACCATTGCCAAAAGTTGGAATCAGCCCCGGTGCCCATCAACAGATGAATGGCTAAGCAAACTGTGGTACATACATACAATGGAATATTACTCACCTGTAAGAAGGAATAAAATGCTAACACATGGAATAACGTGGATGAATCTTGAAGACCTTATGTTGAGTGAAGCAAGCCAGACACTGAAGGATGAACAGTATATGACCTCACTGATCTGAGGAAAATGAGCAGTCTCTGAGAACCATTGTCTGAAAGATAGGTTAACAAGGTAGAGAAAGAGAAGAGCAGGCTTTGAGCCATCACCCATATGGACATAATCTATGGTAAAGGGATAGAGTATAGATGCATATTGAAGGATAGGACAGATGGGTAGTGATATATTGAGTCTGGTGGTGCAGCATTGACAGGTGGGTAGATTAGAAAGAGCAGGTTCAAATACCCAGGGCATGTAACTATGAATCTTGACATTCCATTATTCAAGACAGGGGAGTGTCATATGCCCCAGGGGGGTAGGGAGGAAGGAACAGTTAAGATGTAACGGGGTATTTAGTGGTCATAGGAAAGGTTTTTCATTACCTTACAGTAATGGTCACAGGAAATGGTAAATATCATTAAAACTTATTAAACTGTATCATCTAAATTGTGAACTATACTGTAAATCATTGACAATGTTTATTTGCTATATTTTGCTATCTGTATAACAGTTAAAACAATGCTAACATCCAAAAAATAAAGGGGGGGGTTAATATGGGATGGGGAAGGGGGGTTGGCTTGGTATCTGGGAGTCACTGGTCTTCCATGTGTGACTTTGCTGTGACCTAAAACTTCTTTGAAAATTAAATGAAAATTTGAGAAACACTGGGGACTGAGAGGGAGAAGGTGTCACGGCACACCGGACATCTGATAACACAGTGATAAAAGGACAAAAAGAATATATATATGTATATATATATATTTTTAACTCTTTAAATATTAGCTTCAATACTTTTATTTATTTATTTATTTATTTTATTTATTTATTTATTTATTTTTTATTATGGGTAAAAATCAAAATTCTCACAATACATACAAACATTTGCAAAATGATATGTAAATATATATGCATATATGTGTATTTGCTTACAAAAATGTTATTTATATATATATATATACATATATTTTAAGAGGTCCTTAGATTACCTAAAATATTACACGGAACCCACTGGGATTCCCATGTTGCCCACCTCTCACACCTCTTTAAAGGCATTTCTTTTACATTTTTTGACATTTTTTTGAATGTCCCAATCTGCTAATTATATTTTGTTTTGTTTTTTGTTTGATTGTTTGTTTTTTTGTTTTTTCCCCTGAGTTTCCTTATGTTTGTCTCTTGCATGTATGCTTATCATTGTTGTTTCTTTTTCCTACTAAGTGTATTTGATTATTATATGGGGTACATGTTCATGGAAGATTTAGATCACAGAAGAGTTACAATGGGTACTGCAGGGGATTATTGGTGGGGGGTGCCTCGGAGGGGGGATTCATGGGAGTAAGTTCATCTGAATATACATGAAAGATATACAAAATTGTTCAAAAGATCAAAGGCTGGGGCATGGTCATGGTGGGTGGACAATCACTCAATAAATGAGCGATTCTTATCTCCTAGCCTGGAGAGCTCTGCCACATTCTCCAAGGGAGAAGCAACAGTCCTCTGAGTGCAGGGACAGTGTCTGTCAAAAGAGGATGGCCCACTGATGAGTTCTTTTTATTGATAACTATCCTTATGAGTTTTTGCTCTTGTAACTGAAACTTAGCTTACTGCTACGGGGTGCCAAAAGGTTGCCACCTGAGAGCCCCCTTGTTGCTCAAATGTGGCCTCTGTCTAAGCCAAACTTAGCATATGAATGCATTACATTCCCCCCAACGTGGGACATGACTCCTGGGAATGAGCCTTCCTGGCAACGAGGGATTAATACCAAGTGCCAACTGGCAACACGACTGGAAAAAGACCTTGAATTAAAGGGGGAAAAGGTAAAGACAAATGAGTTCAAGTGCCTAAGAGACTTGGAAGAGAGTCAGGAGGTCATCCCAGACGTAATGGTTATGCACACCTCAGTAGGAGCACATAGAACATCAAAGTGCATATCACTTCACACAGAGGGGCTCCTGAGAGCTCTGGAGACACCCAGGTCCTATATAAGGGGGGATAGCCCCAGAGACTGATGCCCTATCAATGGGATCTATTTTGGAATCTGTGCTCCTGAGAGTGACAGAATTGGACTCAAATAAGTCCTCCCTGCACATGGTTCATCAGTCCCTTCTATTCAAACCTATATGTGATGCTGGAGTTTTTAGGTATACTTCCAGAGACTGGAGCCTCTGGCCTACCTATGTGCCAGGTGTGTGTGGAATCTCTGTGGAGCTGCAACTCCTACCCTACAGCTCAATGGACTCATCCAAATCACCTGGCGAGGAGACCAAAATGGGCAGCGGCCATCCCAGAGAATGGAGAGGCCCTGCATCTGAAGGCAGGATCATCCCACCCACCATATCCATGGGATATAAGCCCTCTCTCACTTGGAGGTGGAGTGGACATCACCATCCCAGTCCCCTCAGGATTGGGGGAAGAACTATGGACTAGAGTGAACTTAATGGTATTCTGTTGTACACATATGGTGATTCTAACAATGGAAGAGATTATAACAGTGAGGTGGAGCCGGTGTTCACTGGACACTTTCAGGGCAGGGAGGGGATGTGCAGTTGAAATACAGGGACTTGGAGGTTGTCCTGAATGCCGTTGTGGCAATGGATGTAGGCCATTTTAAATCAGCACACACCATTCAGAACTGTGTGGAAGAGTGTGGTCTACGATGAGAACTGTGGTCTATGGTTGATGGCAAGGCTTCAGGATGTGTAAATTCATTGAGGGTGATGGGCCACACTTGTGGGAAACGCTTGTGTAGGATGTTGTGGGAGGTGTGGGAGGTGGGGAACATGGGAATCCCTGTATGTTCCATGTAATAGTTAGGTAATTGAAGCCCCTCTTTATATATATAAATAACATTTTTGTAAGCAAATGCACATATATGCATATTTATATATCATTTTACAAATATTGGTATGTATTGTGAAAAATTTGATTTTTACCCACAATAAAAATAAATAAATTAATTAAGAAGTAAAGAATCATTTTTATCTTTAGATAATAATATTTTAAGTTTAAAAAATTAAATAGAGTGTGGATAGAGAATTATACAAAACAAATTTTGTGGTAATGTATTCACAGATTAAAATATACAGAAAATTCTACAAATAAGAGTACAGTTTGATTAATTTTCATAAAGTCAATGCTTCTGGACAACCTGCTGCCACATTCTCTGTGAAGGTGAATGATATATTCAATATTAAATTTTCTAGAAAACAAATAAGTTATGTTGGTCTCAATTGTAGAGTAAAGCTGTTTTACTCTGAGGTTTCTCTGAATTCACATGTGAAGAACTTTCCATGAGCAACAAGGCAAGTATATAATTTATGCTCTACACATAAAGTAAAATAACCCTGGTAAGAATATAAATTTGGGATAGAGCCAGCTTTCCCGACACATATGGTTTTTTGCACATCTTGAAAATTATATAGCTAGATATTTATATGGAATAGAAAGGTATCTTGGTTGCCATAGGTATGTTTTTTGGATAGATAGAGGCCCACACAATCACTGAAAAATAATAAACTTTCCACCTGGGGAAGTCTTCATTCTTTCTTAAATAGGATGATAAAAAGCTCTGGATTATATAACTCTTGCCTAATAAAAGAAAACAAGTCAATAAGACAAGCCATCAATCTTAAAGCTGACACTTATGAACCTTAGTCCTGCAATAATGAAATTACTTCTGTGTATAATTAATGCCCAAGAGTTTCCTCCTTCAAATCTCCTCATTACTCAAATGTGGCCTCTCTCTAAGGCAAACCCTACAAATAAACTTACTGCCTTTCCGCCAAAGTGGGACATGACTCTGAAGAATGAGCCTCCCAGCACCAAGAGATTGTTACCTTGAATTAATCACTAATGCATTTAGAGAAAGACCTTGGCTAAAATGTGGAACTGCTAAATAAATTAGAGTTTTTATGGCTAAAAGATTTCAGAGTGTATTGGGAAGTAATACCTGAGGAAATGCATATGCAGATCTCAACCAGATTTCACAAATTGCCACAGTAAGCAAAGGCTCAAACAAAAGTGCTCCTGAGGTTCGGAAGAATGTCTGGATGCCATAGGCAAGTCACATAACCTTGTGAAATCAACAGTCCCTCTGTGGGTCATATCCCAGATTACATGTAAATCTATTTCCCCAATATAACATAGGAATACTCATTTAGGTATTCCCAAATTATGATTCATCTACTCCTTTTATCCAAACTTATAATATTCAATTTATCTGTTAAGTATATTTCTTAGTGCCTTCATATGATGGTTGTGCTCTGAAACCCAGCAGATACGTGATTAAATCCTACTATCCAGTTCTTCAGACCTGCATGGTACAACTAACAAAACAATGAGATTGGACTAGCTCCACCTCAAAAACAAGGAATATTTTCAAATGCCCCATAATATCAGTGACCCTTCTCAGCCTGAAGCAGCCAGGCAGATAGTGTCCCAAAACTCTCAAGATTGAGGAATTTTAAAAAAAATGAAGCATAGGCTGTAACTATTGCTCAAAGGAGATATATTTTATTGTAGTTATTATTTTTGGTTTATTGTGTAACTTGTTACATTGATATAAATAATATTTTAAAAACAAAACGAACTATTCCAAACATCTGGGGAAAGTCTTCTCCTTCTGTGTTTTTTCCTAATTCCAAAAATGAATCTTTTCTTTTATGCTCTGAGGTGCAAGGTGTTAACCATAATGTAAAATAAAGATCATGATTAGTAGCAATGCTTCAATACGTGTTCATAAATTGTAACAAATGTACCATACTAATGAAAGATGTTAATAGCAAAAATTAGAAGGAGAGGAAGGGTTGGGGTATATGGGATTTCCCTATATTTTCTATGTAACATTTTTGTGAACTAAAGCTTCTTGAAATAATAATAAAATATGAAAAAAAATTGGGAAAAAAATAATTGGGAGAACATTCCCAAAATAGGTCAGGAAGAAATTAAAACAAGATAACCTTATATCACATTTAAGAGGTGAATAAATAAATTTAAATAATGTAAATCTGGTGATATTTATACAAACCATAGGTCTACTGGTTTCTGATTGATTTAAATAAATAATACCAACAGAAGATTAAGCTTTAAATCTCAAATCAACTAGCATACCTCCTCTCACACTGTCCCTCCATTTTGCTGTCTCCATCTCTCATACAACATACACACAAAATTAAGTTGCAAGGTACTTCTTATAGATTTTGTTGATAATTTCAAAATCAATTATTACAATATTCCAAAAGGTAATTTTAGATTGGATTGTTGAAACTTTGTAATATTCTATTTAGTGGTGAACTATTTGGTATTATTGGTCAATATATGTTATCATTGTTTGGTTTGGCCTTGACTTTTCAATATATGTGAAAAGAGGTAACTTGTGCATGCAAAAGCAGAAGCAATATCAGGCATGGAGTACTTTGCAGCCAGGTATGCTTACTCTCTGCCATGAGCTTGGCAAACTCTGATAGTGTAACTCCTTCCTTCAGCCCTGGTTCTGGAATAAAGACAAACAGAGAAGACCCTTACCTGAGCCATTTTGCAATGTTAATGATAAAGAAACCTTTGATATTGTAAACTATTCTGATACTGAGGACTTTTGCTTCTAATACATAATTTAATCCAAGCTGATTAGCACAGTGAGTTTAAAGTCATCTCAAAAATATGAATTTCAAAGATCAATGTTTTTGTTTCTAATGTTTCCACTTTATGCATACAGATTTTTCTTGAAAAGTTGAACATGGGAATCCCAGTGGGTTCTGTATAATATTTTGGGTAATCTAAGCACCTCTATATATAAATAACATTTTTGTAAGCAAATGCACATATATGCATATATATTTATATATCATTTTGCAAATGTTGGTATGTATTGTGAAAATTTTGATTTTTACCCACAATAAAAAAAAAAAAAAAAAGAAATCAACTTCTGTGTCAATAGGTATATTCAAGTACATTCATGGAAACCCAATCTTATCCACTTCTATATTTGGACAAAATTTTGAATATGGAGATTTTCCTGGCTTCAATATACTTAAAAATCAAGAAAGTGAAAAATCTGATGTAGAAAGTGAAAGTAATTTTAAAATCATATACTTACATTGAATACATTTAAAATGACCATTAAGTATACTATCTTCTGACTAATTTAAATACATGACACCTATACCAGACAAGCGGTAAGAGTGGGATGATTGTCATATACTAATTGGCATTTCTATTGTGATAGATATTTTATCTATTTAATCAAAATGAGAAAAACAAAATATTTAAATTAAAACATTCATTGTATATTGTAGAAAATGATCTGTAATTCCATAAAACACATTGTTGTTTTAAAAGGTTCTGTAGGGAAGCGGCTGTGGCTCAATCAGTAGGGCTCCCATTTACCATATGGGAGGCCCCGGTTCAGTTCCCGGGGCCTCCTGGTGAAGGCAAGCCCGCCTGCACGGCGTGGTTAGCTGACCCAGCGAGCACAAGCAGCAAGGGGGGAATAAATGAATAAATAAATAAAAAATCTTTAAAAAAATAAATAAATAAAAGGTTCTGTAACTGTATTTTCACTCATTAAAAATATCAATTCCTTTTCTAAATATATCTTAATCCATTATCAAATTATGTGAAAAGGCCCCCTGTAAACTTTAGCTAGTAATACTATAGTACCTATCTTTCAGGTAATAGCACCTCTCCTCAAAGGGTAAAAAAAAAAAAAAAAAGAAATCACAAGGGAAATTAGAAACTATTTAGAGACAAATGAAAATGAAAACCCAAAATATCAAGCTTTCTAATATGCAGCAAAGGGAATCTCTGTTGAAACAATGTAAATGTGCAGCTATTTATTAATAATAAAAAAGAAAAAAAGATTTCAAATTAATCTAATTTCACATCTTGATGGACTACATAAAAGATAAAATAAAAAAAAACAAGAAAGAAAGTATGAATTAAGATTACAGTAGAGGTATATGAAATAGGAATATAAAAACAATTGAGAGAATTAATAAAACTAAAAGTTGGTGTGATAGGTTAATGTGCCAACTTGCCAGGTAATTGTGCCCAGTTGTTTGGTCCATTAAGCACTGGGCTAAGTGTAATACAAGGACCTTTATGGACTTCAGTCATCAGTGAGTTTATTTACTGCATAGATGTCTGATTACATCTACAGTACTGGGGAGATCACTGTCAGCAGTGAGTGACATTTTATCCAATCAGTTGAATACCTTAAAAGGGAAAGTGATTTTAGCATCAGAGAGAAAGTCACAGGTCATCCTTGGACAGCCAAATTCACTCAGAAACTCATCAATGACCTTTATTGGACTTTCCTTGGAGCATCTGGTTTGCAGCCTGCTTGTGGAATCTGGACTCATGCATCCCATGGTCACATGAGAAAATTTAATAGAGTCTTGTACTATTTACATATATATCCTCATGATTTTGTTTTGCTAGAGAAACCTGACTAATATAGTTGGTTCTTTGAAAGCAATAATAACGTTAAAATTTTAGATAGGTTGACAAAGGAAAAAAGAGAAAGGATATTACTAAAATCAGGAAGGAAAATGGTGACATCATCCCTGAATTTGCAGAAATAAAAAAGATTATAAAACAATATTATGAAAAACTGTACAATAACAAATTATGTGACATAGATAAAATTTGCAAATTTCTAGAAACCCCCAAATTGCTTGCGTTTATTCAAGAAAAAATAGAGAATCTCTTCAGACTAATAACAAAAACAGAGATTGAATCAATAATTTAAAACCTTCATCTAATGAAAAGTTTAGGAATGATGGCTTTACCGGCAAATTCAATCTCAGGAGCACAGATTCCAAAATAGAGCACATTGATAGGGCATCAGTCTCTGGGGCTATCCCCCCTTATATAGGACCAGGGTGTCTCTGGAGCTCTCAGGAACCCCACTGAGTGGGGTGATAGGCACTTAGATGTTCTATGAGCTCCTACTGAGGTGTGCGTAAGAGTTACCTCTGGGATGACCTCCCGACTCTCTTTGAAGTCTCTTAGCCACTTGAACTCATTTCTCTTTACCATTTCCCCCTTTTATTCAAGGTCTTTTTCCAGTTGTGTTGCCAGTTGGCACTTGAGAAAAGTTTTCAATTAGCAATAATCATGCCTCGGATAAACCTCATTGGCTACGATACTGCCAATGCACAAAGATACCAGTTGGCACTTGTTATTAATCCCTCGTTGCCAGGGGGGCTCATCACCGGGAGTCATGTCCCACATTGAGGGGAAGGTAATGCAATCATATGCTGAGTTTGGCTTAGAGAGAGGCCACATTTGAGCAACAAGTAGGCTCTCAAGTGGCAACCCTTAGGCACCCCACAACTACAGGCTAAGTCTCAGTTACAAGAGCAAAGACTCACAAGGGTAGTCATCAATAAAAAAAAAAAATCAGTGGGTCATCCTATTTTGACAGGCACTGTCCCTACACTCAGAGGACTATTGCTGCTCCCTTGGAGATTGTGGCAGAGCTCTCCAGGCTAGGAATTCAGATTCCCTCATTTATTGTGTGATTATCCACCCATCGTGACCATGCCCCATCCCCCGATCCTTTGAATGATGTTGTATATCTTTCATGTATATTCGGAAAAACCAATCCCCATGAAACCCCCCGAGACACCCTCCCCCCAATAATTCCCCGCAGTACCCATTGTAACCCTTCTGTGATCCAAATCCTCCATGAACATTTAGTCCATAAAATAATCAAATACACTTACTCCAACCCATGGAATGTCAAGATTCACAGTTACATGCCCTGGGGATTTGAACAAGCACTTCCTAATCCACCCACCCCCCAGTGCTGTACCACCAAACCCAGGAACACCACCACTCATCTGCCCCATCCCCCAACATGCAACCACACTCTATCCCTTTACCATAGATTATGTCCATATGGGAGATGGCCCAAAGCCTGCTCTTCTCTTACTCTCCTTTGTTAACCTATCTTTCAGACAATGGTTATCAGAGACTGCTCAATTTCCTCAGTTCAGATCAGTGAGGTCATATACTGTTGATCCTTCAGTGACTGGCTTGCTTCACTCAACATAAGGTCTTCAAGATTCATCCACGTTATTCCATGTTTTAGCACTTTGTTTCTTCTTACAGCTGAGTAATATTCCATTGTATGTATGTACCACATTTTGCTTATCCATTCGTATGTTGATGGGCACCGGGGCTGATTCCAACTTTTGGCAATGGTGAACAATGCCACTATGAACATTGGTGGGCATATATCTGTTTGTATTTTTGTTTTCAGTTCTTCTGGGTATATACCCAGCAGTGGAATTGCTGGATCATACGGAAGATCTATTGCTAGTTTTCTGAGGAACCGCCAAACTGTCCTCCACAGTGGCTGGACCATACCGCAGTCCCACCAGCAGTGGATGAGGGTTCCTATTCCTCCACATCCTCTCCAATATTTAGTGTCTCCTGTTTTTTTAATAGCTGCCATTCTGATGGGTGTAAGATGGTATCTCATTGTAGTTTTGATTTGCATTTCCCTGATAGCAAGTGATGTTGAGCATTTTTTCATATGCTTTTTAGCCATTTGTATTTCTTCCTTAGAGAAGTGTCTTTTCAGGTCACTTCCCCATTTTTAAAATGGGTTTTTTGTCCTTTTATTTTCGAGGTGAAGGATTTCTTTATATATGCAGGATATTAGGCACCTATCAGATATATGGTTGCCGAATATTTTTTCCCACTGGGTAGGTTGCCTTTTTATTTTCTTAATAACATCCTTAGAGGTGCAGAAGTTTTTAATTTTGAGGAGATCCCATTTATCAATTTTTTCTCTTGCTGCTCGTGCTTTGGCTGTGAAGTTCATGAAACCATTTCCTATTACAAGGTCCTGTACATGCTTCCCTACATTATCTTCCAAGTTTTTTATGGTTTTGGCTCTTATATTTAGATCTTTGATCCATCTTGAGTTGATTTTTCTATAAGGTGTGAGATGGTATTCTTCTCTCATTCTTTTGGATTTGGATATCCAGTTCTCCAAGCACCACTTGTTAAAGAGGCCACTCTCTCCCAACTGAGTGGCTTTCGTGGCCTTGTCAAATATCAGATGACTGTATATGCGAGGATCTATATCAGAACTCTCAATCCGGTTCCATTGGTCAGTAGGTCTATCCTTGTGCCAATACCACACAGTTTTGATCAGTGTAGCTTTGTAGTATGTTTTAAAGTCAGGTAATGTGATACCTCCAACTTCATTTTTCTTTTTCAATATATCTTTGGCAATTCGGGGCCTCTTGCCTATCCAAATATATTTTCTGGTTAGTTTATCCAGTTCCTTAAAAAATATAGTGTTGACTTTTATTGGAATTGCATTAAATCTCTAGATTAGTTTGGGTAGGATAGACATCTTGATGATGTTTAATCTTCCCATCCATGAACAGGGAATATTTTTCCATTTATTTAATTCTTCTTTGATTTCCTTTAACAGTGTTGTGTAGTTTTCTGTATATAAGTCTTTACATCTTTAGTTAAATTTATTCCTATGTATTTGATTCTTTTGTTTACCATTGTAAATGGTATTTTTTTCCTGATTTCCTCCTCAGTTTGCTGGTTATTGGTGTACAGAAATGCTACTGATTTTTGAGCATTGATCTTATAGCCTGCAACATTACTGAACTCCTTTATAAATTCTAGAAGCCTTGTTGTCGATTTCTCAGGGCTTTCTATGTATAGTCTCATGTCATCTGCAAATAATGAAATTTTTAATTCTTCTTTTCCAATCTGGATGCCTTTTATGTCTTTTTCTTGTCTCAGTGCTCGTGCAAGTACTTCTAAGACAATGTTAAATAGGAGTGGTGATAGTGGGCATCCTTGTCTTGTTCCCGATATCAGAGGGAGGGTTTTTAGGATTTCACCCTTGAAAATGATGTTAGCTTTGGGTTTTTCATATATACCCCTTAAAATTTTCAGAAAGTTTCCATCTATTCCTATCTTTTGTAGTGTTTTAATGAGGAAAGAGTGCTATATATTGTTGAATGCTTTTTCTGCATCTATAGAGATGATCATGTGATTTTTTTCTTTCAATTTGTTTATGTGGTGTATTACATTGATTGATTTTCTTATATTGAACCATCCTTGCATACCTGGGATGAAACCCACTTGGTCATGATGTATAATCCTTTTGATATATTGTTGAATGCGATTAGCAACTATTTTGTTAAGGATTTTAGCATCTAGGTTCATTAGAGAAATTGGTCTGTAATTTTCCTTTCTTGTGGTATCTTTATTTGGTTTTGGTATTAGGGTAATGTTGGCATCATAGAATGAATTAGGTAATATTCCTTCTACTTCTATTTTATGGAAGAGCTTAAGTAGAATTGGTGTTAGCTCTTTCCGGAATGTTTGGTAGAATTCAGCTGTGAAGCCATCTGGACCTGGACTCTTCTTAGTTGGGAGGTTTTTAATAACTGAGTCTATCTCTTTACTTATAATTGGGCTGTTGAGTTCATCTATTTCTTCTTTCATCAATGTCGGCTGTTTGTGGGTTTCTAGAAACTTGTCCATTTCCTCTAATTTGTCATTCTTGTTGGCATATAATTTTTCAAACTATCCTCTTATGATACTCTTTATTTCTGTGGGGTCAGTAGTGATATCACCTTGCTCATTCCTTATTTTATGTATTTGCATCTGTTCTCTCTTTTTCTTTGTTAGTCTGGCTAAGGGTTTGTCAATTTTGTTGATATTCTCGAAGAACCAGCTTTTGGTTTTGTTTATTGTTTCCAGTGCTTTCTTATTCTCTATTTCATTTAGTTCTGCTCTAATCTTGGTTATTTCGTGTTTTCTACTTCCTTTAGGTTTAGTTTGTTGTTGTTTTTCCAATTCCTCCAAGGGTGCAGTTAAGTCTTCAATTTTAGCTCTTTCTTCTTTTTTAATATATGAATTTATGGCTATGAACTTCCCTCTCAGGACTGCTTTCGCTGCATCCCATAGGTTTTGATATGTTGTGTTGTTGTTTTCATTAGTTTCAAGGTAGTTACTGATTTCTTTTGAAATTTCCTCTTTGACCCACTGTTTGTCTAAGAGTGTGTTGTTTAACTTCCATATCCTTGTGCCTAACCTGTTTCTCTGGCCCTTATTGATTTCCAACTTCATTCCGTTGTGGTCAGAGAAATTACTTTGTATAATCTCAATCTTTCTGAATTCATTGAGTGTTGTTTTGTGGCCTAGCATGTGGTCTATTTTGGAGTATGTTCCATGTGCAGTGGAGAAGAATGTAAATCCCGCTGTATTTGGGTGTAGTGTTCTGTATATGTCTATTAATTCCAAATCTTCTAATGTATTGTTGAGTGCCTTCGTTTCTTTATTGATCCTCTGCCTAGATGTTCTGTCTAATGATGATAGTGGTGTGTTGAAGTCCCCTGCTATAATTGTAGATGAATTTATTTCTCCTCTTAGTTTTTCCAGAGTTTGTCGCACGTATTTTGAGGCACCTCGATTAGGTTCTTCTCTTCTTGAGAGATTACTCCTTTTACTAATACGTAGTGTCCATCTTTGTCTCTTAAAATAGTTTTGCATTTAAAGTCTATTTTGTCTGATATTAGAATAGCTACTCCTGGCCTTTTTCGGCTATTGTTAGCTTGTAAAATGGTTTTCCAGCCATTCACTTTCAGCCTCCTTGAATCCCTGGGCCGAAGGTGGGTTTCTTGTGGACAGCATATAGATGGATAATATTTTCTTATCCATTCTGCCAATGTGTGTCTTTTGATTGGTGAATTTATCCATTAACATTCAGTGTTATTACTCGTAACGAATTTCTTACTTCAGTCGTTTTTTCTTTGGGTTAATGTATGTCACATGTTGTTTTGTTTCTCGTTTTGAGTTTTCAGTTGTTTTTAAACTCTCCTCCAGCTCTCTCTCCTTTGTTTTTTCCTTTCAACTTGTAGAGATTCGTTTAGTACTTCTTGAATTGCTGGTTTCTTCTTGACATACTCTCTTAATTACTGTTTATCTGTGAATATTTTGAACTCTCCATCATTTTTGAATGCCAATTTTGCTGGATAGAGAATTCATGGCTGGAAGTTTTTTTCTTTTAGTGTTTTGACTATGTCATACCACTGTCTTCTTGCCTCCATGGTTTCAGCTGAGAAATCAGCACTTAATCTTATTGTGCTTCCCTTGTATGTGATGGTTCTCTTTTCTCTTGCTGCCTTGAGTATTTTCTATTTGTCTTGAGCATTTCACATTTTGACAAGTATATGTCTTGGAGTTGGCCTGTTGGGATTTATACTATTTGGGGTGTGCTGTGCTTCCTGGATCTGCACATCCATTTCTCTCAATAGAGTTGGTAACTTTTCAGCCATAACTTCCTTCAACACTCCTTCTGTTCCCTTTCCCTTCTCTTCTCCTTCTGGGATGCCCATAATGCGTATGTTTGTGCGTCTTGCATTATCGGTTAATTCCCTGAGACCATACTGGATTTTTTCTATCTTTTTATCTTTTTGTCTATCTTTTCTACAATCTCTTTGATTTCAACTGTATTGTCTTCCATATCACTAATTCTTTCCTCTGCCTGTTCAATTCTGCTGCCATGTGAGTCCAGCGTCTTTTTCATTTATTGACTTGTGTCTTTGTCCGCCATCATATCCATTACCGTTTTAGGTGTGTTAGCTATTTCTTCAGTATGTTCTCCTATTGTCTTCTTTATACCCTTAATCTCTTCCTTCAGTTCTTTAAGTTGGTCCATGATATTTGTTTGGATAGCTTTGATTAGTTGTTCAATGTACTGCATTGCTTCCTGGTTTTTATTTTTTGCACTGGCCTGGTCCATGTTTTCCAGTTTCTCAGAGTCATTTGTATTTTCTGTTGCCCTTTGGTCATCATATTATCTTGATGGGTTTGTTCAGTTGATTAGCTTTTCTCTATGCTCTAGAATTATATTTAGCTGTTGGTTCTGCGTGTGAGTTAAGTTTTCTCTTTGGCAGTTTTTCTTCTTATTTTATTTCCTTGCTTATTTCTATGTTTCCTTGAAGGTAAAAGGTTAGGGCCAGAGGAATCAAAAGATGTAATGAAGGCAGAAGGATAATAGATATATTGATAAAAGTTAGAAGAGGGGCAAAATGAGACTTAATGAGATGAATATTTAACTTGTGTAGGCAGTGTAGAGTACTAGGAAAAAATATGGAGTTCCTACAATGGACTGGGAAAACAAATGGAGGAATATATATATATAGTGATTTAGAAAGCTAGAATTATGAGGAGGGAGAGAAATAGTAGAGAAAGGTCTGAAAGGAAAAAGTTAATACTAATTAAAAAAAAGAAAAAAGAAGAAGAAGAAAACAAAATAGATGGGATAGAAATTGAAACCCTTAAGTTGTGGGTCTATGAAAAAAATGTTGTCTCTAAGAGCCACAACAGAAAACAGAAGGCAGAAACATGCAGGAAGGATAAGCGATAGTTTTTAATACAGAATCAATATATACAGCGAGTGGGAAATTACTGAATAAGAAGCCCAGCAAAGAAGCGACCAGCTGGCAGCACTTATTTAAAGAAAAATAGAAGGAAAAAGGAAGGGGGAAGAAAATGCGAATAATAGCAATAGACCAGAAAGTAACAGAGAGAAACCAAAGATCCACACAGGCAAGCAGTCAAACAGAGCTAAGGGGGGTCAATGTGGACCCTAGGGTCCACGTGGATCCTTCCTGCCTACTTGTGTTTATCAATGAATTTCCCCATAGGGTTCTATATGCAGGTCCTGAAGCAGCTTTTAGCTATTAAACTAAATTAAAAAGAATTTATTTTTCATTTGTTGAGGTGACCTCACTTTTTTTTTTTTTTAGCCAAATGCAGGACCCAAAATAATTCCTCTTCTAGACCAACCCCCTTACGGAAGGGACCTTAGCTGGGCCCGTGGAAATTAATCAAGCACGTCCCACTTTCCGGACTCCCCAGGTTAGCTGAAGGTCTGATGTTAGTCAGTGAGGAGTGCTAAAGATGGCAGATTCCGCCCCTTCTGGCGCGGAGCTCCAGTGTCACCGGGCTGCTCAGTAAATCAGTTTGAGTGCAGATTCACGTCTGCTCTCAGCCTGGTGCTGCTTCAGTTTGGCTTATCTGCTCCCCAAAGCTATGGGGCGGTGCAGGCAGCCTGATCAATGTCTAAAAATATAAAATACCCTTCCCTATCTTCCAGCAGAACCCTCCCTTTTTTGGGAAGTGTCCCTTCCTCCTGGCTCCGCAGCGGCCCGCGTCTTATCCCTGGGTGGCTAGGGAAATCAGCTCCATTCCCCGACCAAAATCCCCCCTCCGGTTCACCGGGTGCTGATTAGCTCATTTGCTCTGTTCACACAAGGTCCAAGGGGCGCCAGGCAGCCAGCTCCCCAGAAAATAAAACTTTTTTGCCCCGCCCGTGGCTCCAAATGGCCATTTTATTTTTTTTTCCCTAACCGCGGGGCTCAGCCGCCTGTGCCAACCTCCACCGGCAGCCTCAAAACTCATGAATCTCCTCCGTTCGGTCCATGCCGCCTATCTGCGCAGATAGATGTCCCAAGCTTCTCACTCCACACGTGCACAGCACAGACCCCCGGGCAGGACCCCATCCACAATCCGCCTCGCTCTGGGAGCTTGCAGTGTGCGCCCTCCTACACCAATACCATCTTGCCCCTTCAAAAAGAATTTAGAAAAATGTCCTAAATATGCTCAAAGAGCTATAGGAAAAATGGACAAAGAACTAAAGGAAAACAGGAAGGCAATTGATAAATGTGAAGAGCATATCAATAAAGCCAAAAAAAAAAAATACTATGAAAAATAATCAAATGTACCCAGAGACCACAGCTACAAAAATATTAAAAAATACCCTAATGGGGTCAAAAATATTTTGGAGTTGGCAGAACAAAGAAAACAGTAAGCTTAGAGATAATAAAATTGAATTATTCAGTCTAAGGAGCAGAAGGTAAAAAGAATAAAGAAAAGTGAACAGATACTTCCCAAGAAATTTAAAATGGAGTTGGGAGGACAATGAGGAGGTTATTCTTATGCAAATCTGAACCAGATATCACAAATTGCTGTAGAATGCAAAGCCTCAGGAAACAATGTTCCCTAAATCCACAAGTAAACATAGGCACCAGCAACAAACCACAATAAATAGTGAGGCAGGCTAGTTCAGGGAAACAGAAGATAAGTTTAAGACATGACAGAAAACCATGGCCACAAAACACATTGCCATGGAACCCCACCTGGAAACCCCCTGAGGGAATGACTGCCACCAAGGAGGCTGCAAGAAAGACCCCATGAGAACCCCATTTGAAATGAGATCTCATTCCTGGTCAAAGGAAACCCCAAATGCCTTCAAGGGACTTCAACAATGGGCCCCTTGGGGAACTGAAGGGTGGGGCAATCAATCAGAACAGTAAACAGCTAGGGCTCCTCTCCTGTACATTATCAAGAAGAGGAATAATTAATAACTTAATAAAGGTAACATAACAAGCAAAATCTCTCTCTCTGCCTGTAGGGGCCCTATGGATGTAAAGTAGGATAATTTGTCAACCTCCCTCTCATACCCACCTCCTTATTACAATTCTATCAGCCTGGATCTGTTTTTATCTCTTTTATTATATTGTCCTTAGTGCAAGATTGTGCTGAACAAAGTGTTTATATTGAAATATTAGAATGTCAAAGAGTTAAAGGACATAAAATTGTTTCATCATAAATTCTAAGAAATAATAGTCAACAAGACAAGCATATCATCCTTTAATGAATGATGGTGTGATGTGATGAAAGAGAATCCTGTTCGGGCTGTTTTTCCAGGAACTTGAAATTTTTTGAAATTTACAAATATAGGTGGTGCTTAGGACTTAAAAGCAAAGATTTATTTCTTAAAGCAACCCATTAATTAAAATCAATAAACCATATTGAGTGAATTCATTTGAGAGAATGGAGGAGTATAAAAAGGGGGAAAAATACAATAGACCTGATTAATTCTTGGAAAATAATTTTTTCATTTCTGCATCATAAATATTTGTGCAAACCCAAAAGCTGTCTTTTGTTCTCAGCTAAACTTAGCCTATCATACGTATTGTTGTTTCCTATGGTGCTCAAACCAATACCATGAAATGCATCAGTTTAAGCAAATAGAATTTATTAGGTTACAGTTTTCAGGCGAAAAGAAAGTGGAAATCAAGGCATCTTCAAGGGGATGCTTTCTCCGTAAATGCTGTAGGGACTTATGGGAAGATGGAAGAATAGAGAGGTAGAGGGCTCACCACGCTTCCTTAGAAAATAGCTAGAGGACAGTCAGAGACTGTCTGTAAGCTACTCTGGGAATCCGGACACCAGGGGAAGGTGAGACAATACCCAGAAGAGAGGGACAAAGGAAGGAGTCTCAGCTGGCTGAAAATTCTGGTGAGTAGAGCTGCAAAAGTAGCAGTTCGTGCCCTTCACCCCACCAATGGAGCTAATAGTCATCAGCAAATGCAGCTGCTGTTGATTGCACTGGCTGTAGACTAAAGGGGTTGCTAGGATCCTCTTCCCAAAGAAAGGGAAAAAAGTGACACAACCTACAGCAAATTCAGATTTTGGCCAGTGAACTTAGTCTGCTGCATTGGAGGCATCCCACACTTCTAGGCTGAGTGGGGCCATGACACTTTGTGCCCTGAAAGCCAGCAGGGAGGTAAAGATGATTCATCTTCTCAAATACCTTCTTTACTGCCCAGAGCTGATTGCTGAAGAGGCAAAGAGAAAGAGAGCATGGCCAGCAAAGATTGAAGAACAGCCTCTAAGAATATTTGTTTGTGAGGCTTGGCCAGCCATGGGGACATTGCTTGTGCATAGCTCGCCTGCCCACAAAGTTACACTGAATGCATTCCTCTCTAGCACCTGGGGACTGAGCTGAGAGATCTCCCAAGTATTGTCATCTGCTGGCCAGACCAAAAAAGTTCAAAAAAGGAAAAATAATAATAAATAAATAAAAGAGGGAAGCAGGTACCTTTACTACCACATTTTCCAAGACCCTTGAAAATGGGCCTGCACCTGCTGGACCTTTAGCCATGGTCTGAGTAGTTAAATAGGAGCAATCTTAAATATCTAAAATAAGGTGAATCAAGAGCCAAGAACAGTGGTATTATTACATTGCTCCTTAGGTAAATCCTTAGGTAAGATAGAGAAACTGAACATTAGAGTAAACTCACCATCAGAATCAGATTCATAGACATTAGCAAAAAATTACAAGCCATACAAAGAAAAAGGAAGATATGACTCAGGCAAAGGAACAAGTGTGATGGTGAGCTTAAAATATTCACAAATAAACAGAAATTAAGGCCCAGGATCCAGCTTATGCTTTCAATAGAGTGTAGAAATGAAGACAATCAGAAAGGGTAACCAAAAAGTCAAAAAGATGGACAAAAATAAGATATGAAATATAAAAGCCAAAGAATAACATGACTGATGTAATAAATGCCTTTACAGTAGTAACATTGAATGCTAATGGATTACACTCCTCAATCAAAAGATATAGGTTGAGAGAAAGGATAAGAAAACATGAGCAATCCATTTGCCATCTGCAGGAGACTCACTTCAGACACAAGGTTGCAAATAGACTGAAAGTAAAAAATTGGGGAAAAAAAAAGATTTGATGCAAAGAGTATTAAAAAGAGAGCAAGAGTAGTTATAAATGTGTCAAACAAAACAGACTTTAAAAAGAGGCTTTAAATGAAAACAAAAAGGTGAAAAGAGATGCAGACAGCAACTATGTATTAATAAAAGGGACAATCCACTAGGAAGGGGTAACAGTCATAAAATTAAATGTGCCTAACCAGGGCACCCTAAATAACTTGAGGCAAACTTTGGCAAATCTGAAAGGAGAAATAGGCTTCTCTACAATAATAGTTGGAGACTTCAACATGTCACTCACATCAATAGATAGAACAACTAGACAGAAATCCAACAAAGAAACAGAGGACTTGAACAATAAGATAAGAAACATGGACTGAACATTGCACCTGAAACAAGCAGTTTATACATTCTTCTAAAGTGCTTGTATATCTTTCTCCAGGATAGACCACATGTTGGGCCACAACAAAGCTCTCATTAAATTAAAAAAGATTAAAATAATATAAAGCAACATTTCTGATTAAAATGGAATGAAACTGGGAATCAATAATAGATAGAAAAGGGGGAAATTTGTAAATATATGGAGGTAATCAACACACTTTTAGGCAATCAGTGGGTCAACGAGGAAATTGCAAGATAAATTTTAGATATAGTGAGATGAATGAAAATGAGAGCACAACATATTAAAACTTTTGGGATAACATGAAGTCAGTGCTGAAATGGAAATTTATAGCCCTGAATGCCTATATTAAAAGAAGAAAGAGTTAAAATCAAATAGTAACTGAGAAATGGCATAAAGTAGAAAAATAACAGCAAACCAATTCCAAAGTAAGCATAAAGAAAGAAATAACAAAGTTTTGAGGATAAATAAATGAAATTGAGAAAAAATAAAAATCAATAAAACCAAAAACTAATTCTTTGAGAAAATCAATAAAATTGACAAACAGCAAGACTAACAAAGAAAAAAGAGAGTAGATGCAAATAAAATCAGAAAGGAAAGGAGGGGCATTAAGACTGAACACACAGAAATAAAAAGGATCATAAGAGATTATTGTGATAAACTTTATGTGAAGAAATTAGACAAATTAAATGAAATGAAAAAATTCTTAGAAATGCACACACAACTTACATCGACTCTGTAAGATATATAGGGACTGAAGAAACCAATCATAAGCAAAGAGATTGAATCACTTATCAAGACTCATCCTACAGGGAAGCAGATGTGGCTCAAGTGATTGGGCTCACATCTACCATATAGAAGGTTCAGGGTTCGATTCCTGGGACCTTCTCGTGAAAAACCAAGCTGGCCCAAGCAGAGAGCTGGCCTAATCAGAGAGCTGGCTCACACGCAGTGCTGGCCCAGGCAGGAGTGCTGGCCTGTGCAGGACTGCTGGTCCATGCAAGAGTCCTGGTCCATGCAGGAGAGCTGGTGCAGCCTGATGATGCAACAAAAATAGACAAGGAAGAGAGACAATAAGAGATGCAGCAGACCAGGGAGCTAAGGTGGCACAAGAGATTGAGTACTTCTTTCCCACTCTGGAAGGTCCCAGGATTGGTTCCCAGTGCTGTCTAAAGAGAAGACAAGCAGACATAGAAGAACACACAGACAGTGAGCACAAAACAGTGGGGGAGGGGGAATAAATAAGTAAATAAATCTTAAAAAGAAAATAAAAGTCTCTTCCTACAAAGACAATTCCAGAAGCCGATGGCTTCCCAGGTGAATTCTACAAAACACTTTGAGAATAATTAATTAAAATCCTGTATAAACTCTCCAAAAATAAATTGAAAGGGAGGATAAATTACTCAAACCATTTTATGATGCCAACATCATCCTAATACCAAATCCAGATAAAGATACTACAAGAACAGAAAATTACAGACCAATCTGTCTAATGAACAAAGATGCAAAAATTCTCAACAAATACCTTGCAAAGAATAACAACAACAACAACAACAAAAAAAAAAACAGCATATAAAAAGAATTACACATTACAATGAAGTGGGTTTTATTCTTGATATGCAAGCATTTTTCAACATAAGAAAATCAATTAATGTAACACACTACATTAACAAAATGAAGGCAGAAAAGGTATTATTTTGATTGATGCAGAAAGGGCATTTGACAAATTTCAGCATCCTTTCTTGGTTATAATCCTTCAAAAGACAAGAATAGAAGGAAAGTTCCTCAACGTAATAAAGGGCATATAGCAAAGTCCCACAGTCCACATTGAACTCAAAGGAGAGAGGCTGCAAGCTTTCCCTCTAAGATCAGGATGAAAACAAAGATGCCCACTGTCACTATTGTTTTCCAACACTGTATTAGAACTTCTAGCTAAAGCAAATAGGCAAGAAAAAGAAATAAAAGTCATACAAATAGGAAAAGAGTAAGTAAAACTCTCACTATTCACAGATTGCATGATCCTATACTTTGAAATTCCAAAATATTAACAAAAAAGCTATTAGAACTAATAAATGAGTTCAGCAATTGGTAGGATACAAAATCAGCAAGGTAAAAATAGTAGGGTATTTATACACTACTAATGAGCAAGCTAAGGAGGAAATAAAAAAAAATCCATTCACAATAGCAACAAAAGGAGTCAAATATCTAGGAATTAATTTAACCAGTAATGTAAATTTTCTGTATTCAAAAACTAAAAAAAAAAAAACTGATAAAAGTAATCAAAGAAGACAAACTAATGGAAGAATATTCTGTGTTCATGGTTTGTTAGATTAAACATAGTGAAGATGTCAATTCTCCCCAAATTTATTTATAGATTCATTTCTTTACTAATCAAAATTCCAACAGGGAGTGGATGTGGCTCAAGCAGTTGAGAGCTCACCTCCCATATGAGAGGTCCCATGTTTGGTTCCTAGTGCCTCCTAAAGAAGACATAAAATGAACAGATCATGAGCAGAGAGCAAGCAAAAAAAGGAGAAAAACATGAGCAGACAATGAGCAAAAACAGTAAGCAAAACAATAAGCAAAGCAATGCGCATATAACAAGCAAAAACAAAAAAAATGAGCAGGGAACAAATGTTGCTCAAATGGTTGAGCATACTCCTACCACAGGTGATGTCTTGGGTTCAATTCCCAGTGCCTTGTAAAGAAAAAAGGGACTATGAGCAGACACCAAGCAAAAACAACGAGCAGAGAATGAGCAGACAATGAGCAAAAACAACAAGCAAACAGATGTTGGAGTCATCTCAGGAGGGGTAAGAAAAAAAGCAAACGCATCTAAAATAAATCTGTTAAAAAAAAATATTCCAACAGCCTACTTTACAGAAATAGAAAAGTCAATTACCAAATTTATTTAAAAGGAAAAGGAGTACAGAGTAGCCAAAAACATCCTAAAGAGTGATGTCAGAGGACTCAGGCTCCCTGACCTTGAAGTATATTATAAAGCTATGGTGGTAAAAAAAAGAGCATGGTATTGGCATAAAGGTAGACACATTGATCAATCAAATTTCATTGAGAGTTCAAAAATAGACTCTCATCTCTGTTGCCAACTGATTTTTGATACGCCTACCAAACCCACTTTTCTGGGACAGGACAGTCTCTTCAATAAATGGTGGTTGGAGAACTGGATATCCATAACCAAAATAATGAAAGAGGTACCCAATCTCATACCTTATACAAAAATAATTCAAAATGGATCAAAGATCTAAAATTAAATGCCAGGACCATAAAACTCCTAGAAGATAATGTAGGGACACATCTACAAGATGCTTCAGTAGATGGAGGTCTCTTAATCCTTCCACCCAAAACAAGAGTAAGAAAAGAAAAAAAATTGATAAATGGGGCCTCATCAAAATACACCTTAATTAGCATCATCATGGTAATGGTGTAGAAGTAAAAAGTAAATAACTAAAATCTTAAGTAATTTGATATGTTGTACATTGCATTGAAAGTGTTTAGATAGTCTATAAAAATCAAAAGAGATAGACTTCAGTATTATCAAGCTCTCTTGTGCATTAAAACCAGCCCAAATACCTTGCATGGTGCCTCTCCATTTGAGTTATTGGCAAAGTTGGTCACTGATCCCTAAAACAATAAATGTAACTACTACATCTCTGGTTGTGTTCCTGAAGTGGATGGAGAGTATGTTGCAGTTTCAGACTCTTGCAGCAGGTGGCAATGGCTCAGTATGGCCAGATGTGCAATGGACATTGCCTCCATACTGGCTATGTTTAACAGCACCAAAGGGCACTATGTACGAGGCTGGTGAAATACTGGAGCCTTACCTTCCTAGTTTCTCTCGAGGGTCAATGGTGCTGTAGCATGCTGGCTATGTGAAAGACATACATATAAAGTGGAGCAACAATTACTAGAGTGATGTAAGTAGAACTTAAACCCAATTGGCCTTATGGGCTTCTCCCAAGGAAAGATAACACGTATGCAATTGTAAACCTGGAGCTTAGATCTATTAATTGTAGCTCAAAGGGGAACTTGTACAATGATTAGTATTAAGTATTATATCTATATGCACAATGAATAAGATATCTTTTATTTTCTTGATCATATGCAAAGGGAAATTGAACATGTTAAAGTCCTGGTAAACTTAATCCATTTTCTAAGTATATAATAAATGTGCCTAAATAAAACAAAAGAATGGTCTCTAAAATACTGTCTCTATTTTACTTGCTATATGCCTGTCGTGTTATTGCCTGTACTGTCTTTATAAGTTTATGTCTAGGGCAGTGTCTATCTTCATACCTCTCCTAGCTGTCCTAAGCATAACCACTGCTGTGGGAAATGGGGTTGGCAGTTTATACCCAAACCCAGCAGGTCTACCACAGTTTCTCCATAGAATTAACCAACAGCATAAAAAAAAAAAAAAAAAAAAAAACAAAAAAAAAAAAACTCAAGGAAGAATGCCGTTTCTCATCAACTTTGGGAGGATGCAGCCTCTGAAGGCACCTGACCTTTCTCACTCTTGTGGTCTAATATGTAATATGTCATGGTTGGGCACCTTTTTGGACATGCTCTCCACAATCTTCTTCACCCTTTTAGTGGGACCAATGTCTCCAAAATTCTAGCTAATTTTATTTTTTACAGAATCAATGCCTTATTAGTCATGAGAGGATTTAATCAAGTGCCAAACAGGGTGCTGGACTCATCTTCCCTCAACCTCAATAGAATAGCCAGGGAGGATTACACCACGTCAGGCAGGACTATAACCCTAACCAGCAGGAAGTAACTATGAAACAATGACCTTTGCCCCCCAGCACCACATGAAGAATGAGGGTGTGAACTCTCTGAGGGGGGAGTTGAGGCAGGTTATTATAGTTAAAGGAAAAGGTGGCTTGCTTAAGAGACAACATGACCAACTAACAGCATGGCCATTAGAACCTCTTGAGATCTTGTCTTTGACCTCAAGGTCCCAGTTGAGACATTTTAGGGCAGAGGGATGGCCCTGGATATTTCAAACAGGTCTCACCATTGGCCCCCACCATTGGTGGGGTAACAAATAATAGCTGGGACCAGTCCCCCTTAGCATTAACCAGTGGATGAATAATTAACAGTTTAAAAGGTGATCACACAGGCCAAAACTCACTCACTCTGCCTAGAAGAGCCCACACCATATCTCAGTGCATATTTCCTTTCTTCTCTCCCATTTCTCAGCAAGCTCTCTTCTTTTCCCCCATTTCCCAATAAATTCTTTTTACTGGCCTTAAAAAAAATAAGCACTACTACACATCAAAGAACTTTGTAAAGAGGGTAAAAAGGAAGCCTACACTATGAGAGAAAATATTTGGAAATCACACATCTGACAAGAGTATCCATGATTTTTAAAGAGATATTACAAATAAAAAATAAAAAAGAACATATTAAAAAATGGGCAAAAGACCTGAATAGACATTTTTCTAAAGAAGAATATAAATGGTGAAAAAAAAATCCACATGTAAAAATGCTCAGCATCACTGGTTATTGGGGAAATGTAAATCAAATATGCAATGAGTTAGCATTTCACACCTACTAGAATGGCCACTATTAACAAACAGAAATCTACAAATGTTGTAGAGGATGTGGAGAGACAGGATGCTTATTTACTCCTGGCGGGAATGTAGAATTGTATAGGCACTCTTGAGTCTGGCAGTTCCTAAGGAAGTTAAATATAGATTTACCATGTGACCCTGCAATACTACTACTCGGTATATACCCAGAAGAACTGAAAGCAATGACATGAACAGACATCTGTACACTGATGTTCATAGTGACATTATTCACAATTGCCAAAAGAAGGAAACAACCCAGGTGTCCATCAACTGATCAATGGATAAACAAACTGTGGTATATACATACCATGGAATATTATTCAGCTATAAGTGGAAATGAAGTCATGAAGACTGTGATGAATCTGGAGGATATTATGTTGAGTGAAGCAATCCAAGCACAAAAGGACAAATATTAAATGACTATACTTTTATGAAATAAATATAATGAGGAAACTCATGGTGTTAATAGCTAAAAATGATAACCAGAGAACAGAATGATTTTAAAGAATGGAAACCTGAGATTCAATCTATGCACAATTGGTAAAATATAGTTTGTAAATGCTTGAAATTAATAGAAATAGTGTAAGCACATCATAGGACTGTTAATTAGTAGTGCTAACCTCTGTGGGTATTATAGTGGTTGTGTGTGTGTGTGTGTGTTTGAGTAAAGAAAAAGCTATAATATTGATGGAAGTGATGAATGCAGAATTCAGTGATTATACTAAATGTAATTGATTGTACACTTTAGACAATGTCTGAATGTATGGTTTATGATCAAATAGATATGCTAAGGTGGGTTGGGAAAAATACACCAAATGTAATATACAGACTATAGTTAGCAGTAATATTTGACTATGTTCTTTAATAATTTGTTACAAAATGTTTCACAACAATGCAAGTTATTTGTGATGGGGTGATGTATGGGAGACCTGTATCATGTTATGCATGTTTGTTTTGTAGGTTTACAACTTTTATTATACACTTATTGTTTATGTAAGTTCAAGTATTAATTATATATTACAAAAGTTTTTTTTTGAAATGAAAATAAAATGACTCGTATTCTGGGGATGGCTCTGGCAATCCTTGGCTCCTCTGTCACATGGCAAGGCACATGGCAGTGTCTCCTGGTTTGTTACTTCTCTTTTTTGTTCCATTGATATCCAGCTACTTGTTCCCTGTGATTTTTTTTTTCTGTCTGGCATTCACTTTGCTTATAAAGGATTCCAATAATAAGATCAAGATCCATCCTGATTGAAGTGGGGTACACCTTAACTGAAGTAACCTCAATGAAAGGTCCTACTTACAATGGGTTCAGACACATAGGAATGGTTTAAATTTATGCACATGTTTTTCTGTGGTACATAGCTCCAAACAACCATAATACCATATCTTATGTACAGAGCTATGAAGTGGGGCAATTATTCAAAGTATGGTTAATTTGTCCTCCTCATCTTCTTCAGCAACACATGCCTCTTCTGGATCCTATTTGCCCTTATTCTTCTCATCACTCTGATTTCCATCACAGCCATACCATAATGGTCATTCTTATCCTAGTGGACATCCACCTCTGCACTCCTATGTATGGCCTGCACAGTCAACTCTCTTTCAGGGACATTCTTTACATTTCTGTAATTGTGCCCAAGATGCTGGTTGACTAGTTAGTGGGCCAGGCCAACCAGCCATTTCCTTTAGAGGCTGCACTTACTTTTGCCTTTATCAGGGGCTGAATTTTTCCTCCTATTATCTACTTCCTCAGGAATAAGTATGCTCCAGGAGTCCTATAGAAGGTTCTGGGGTTGGTGTTTCTTGACAGGAAGGGTAAATGCTTTTTAAGGCACCTGCCTCTGCTAAAAGAGGTTTGAAAAATAGGAAACAGGACTTTATCATCAACTTTGAATTCAAGTATTTTCTGCCTAGAAATTTAACATGTTACCCATATTCTAGGTACTGTGGGACATTCTTTGGATTTGGAAAATAGCTGTTGAATTTTGAATGATTTGCCATTTTTTGAAAGGCATTAGAGTTCTGAGTAATGGGCAACTTGGGAAGGAGTGGGAATAAAGTTGGGGTTTCAGTAGTCGACTCATATTTTGGCAAAGCAACATTCCACTGAAACCTCTGCAGTGGCCTCTGGCACTCTTTGTTTTGAGCTATATTTAGTCAGTTTAAGGGAATGACATTCAGGTATTCCTATAACCTCTTTCCACTTTTTCATCATACACACTGCAATCTAGCCAATTTATTGAAATCTATGTGTTAAATATTATTTTCATTTGACTTCAAATTTTATTTCAAAGACTACTTGATTTTTCTACAAATGCCTTTTTGTTCTTCCATAGATAGACACATTTAATTTAATCAAGCTAGTAGTTGCATTATTATTGTTGAAAAAATTGACCTGACTATATTCAAATTATTTTCTCAAATTAATTCAGTCAATATCACTTTAGACCAAATAGAACAGGTTAAATTATGGAGAAAGCTATAATCAAAATTCTATCTTAAATTTGTTATAAAATTTTACCAAGAATCATCCCAGAACACTGAATTCAATGTTTTTTTTTTAAAATGTGGTTGTGAGGCCCTGGTAAACAAAAATAATTCCTATATTTTCAATCCCTCATTACCCTTGATCTCTTAATGATATCACTTACCAGGAGCAACATGACAGCTTCAAATCACATATTTTTCAATAAATTACAATTGGCTGATGGTTTACTGTTTTATTTTGGAATATATTCATGAAAAAGAATGAGAATCTTTTGAGAATAAAGGTTGATTTATTCTTTTGGATATTAATTTATATCCCTCAATTTTTCCTATTTTCTATTATATTTTACTTTAACTTATTGTATATAAAATTTTAATAACTTGTACATTAACCAGTATTTTTACAATGATTGGATACAATTACTTTTATCTCTTCTCTTTTTATTCCTTTTTTCTACACTAAAACTCACTTTCAGTCTGCAATTTTGCATTCCCCTAATTTTACATCTTGGTACATAATTAGACTACATTTTATAATCCAAAAAGGAAGTATCTAACATTAAAAGAATAAAATGAACTTAGCCACAAGATCACTTTCTAATATGTAAATATGTGGGTGGTTTAAATATGGATAGACAAGTCAGTGAGGCATTAACATATGTTTCAGAAAATCCAATGCTTCTATACAAGAGAAAAGCAAAGGGGGGATTTCTCCATGCAATGGCTTTGAAAGGCATACTAGTTTTCTATCCTACAATTTTTAAAGAGCACTTAGGGTTGAATATAGCACTACTTTTTATCCTTAAATATAGGTATCCTGTCCTTTTCCCCTCAACAATATTGAGTTTGGAATCAGAAGTTGGGGACTCAAGTTAAGGCTCCATGCTGTCCTGACCACCCAGGATTCCTCATCCAAATCACTCACCCTCTGTGAGATGTATTTTTTCTATCTCTGACATGGATAGAATGAATAAGATCAGAATTCAAAGTATTAGCTCTTTCCTAATTTAGAAAGAGTGAGTATGCTTTATAAATGGATCGTGTATAAGAAAGCAATGTGATATTAAGACAATTAGATTGGCATTAAAGAGAAGCTATCTCATCATAGCTCTCATTAAGCTCTCACTATAGATAAGTAAACTGTGCCATGTTGAACAAAATAATTTAACTTTGACTCCTGTTACTCAGAATTAGGATATTCAATCTAATTCTCATATCAGCATTATAATTTTGTAGGAAAATGTAATTACTGGTGCAAAAGCAATTTCAGCTTTAGAATGTGCTGTATATCATGAGGTATAATTTTAGCTAACTTACCACCTTAGAAAAGGGTAGTGATATCTACCTCCTTCACACCTGAAATCAAGTGGTAGTGATGTGGGCTGACACTGTTTTCAGAGCAAAATATATTTCTTGTAGAGATGAGGCTATAGAGGGATTCAATGCCTTTTAATACTAACATAAGATTCCATGAAAAAACATATAGAATATGTTTCAATGACTGTTGTTTGTCTGGCCATCATGCATCCATTGTGGTAAAAGTACTGATCTTGAAACAATTCCAGAGTATTTCTGAAAAGATAGCATCAGAGTAGGTAAGCAGGGCTCAACTCCCTCAAAAAAAAAAAAAAAAAAAAAACAATGGAGGAAAGGCAAACAACCATCGAAGGGAGATTCTTTGGGGATCTGCAGATCAGGAGAATGCTGAGCATCATCTTGGGGGATGAGGGACAAAAAGACAAAGAAGCCAAAATGAACCCCTGATCTCAGCAGTGACACCCATTCCCCACCCTCAAGGGAAACAACCTGGATAAAACTCATGGTTCCCTGCAGCCAGCTGAGAGAAGAACTGATGTCTTCCTCCCTGGGAAGAAGGAAAGTGTAGCAGAAAGCAGAGATTGGTGTCTGTTCTGTGAATTTGGTCAGCAGATCCTGTTTTGAATCTAATTTCTGGCTAGACAAGAATCAGGGGCAAATGAAGGTTGAAAGAGACCTCTGTGGAAAGAGTCACTGAAGATTAGCATCTGCTGGCTGGTTGGGAAATTGCAAAGAGAAAATGAATGCTATTCAGAGTCTCTCAATCAAACCCCTTCACCAAGATCTGTGGCCCATTAGTGATTTCCTGTCCCCATTTTGATAGCTTAAGTTGAAAAATTTTAAAGACTTAGAATAAGTTGAACCAAAAATCAAAGAAGAGCTGTGAAACAACACACTGGCCAAGAGAGAGAAAATGACCATCAGAGAAAATTCACCAACACAATCAGATTCTTAGACACCAGCAATAATTTACATGCCACATAAGAAACAGGAAGATATGCCCCAAAGAAACAAATAAAAAATCTTCATGAGACACAGGATTTAAGACATCTTATCAATGAAGATGACACAAATCTCCTAAATCAATTCAAGGAATGGAAGGAAAATATGATTAAGGAGAAAAAGGTGCCGCTTTGTTCCCGGGCCTGAGGGTGATCAGCCCTGCTGCAGCCCGGGGGGCGACACTGGCTAGTTATGGGCCGTCCGGTGCGCACTCCGGGAACGGCGAGGGTGAGGAGGTTCTCAGGGAGCGGCGTTGGGTTGGGGGCTCCCTGGTCTCCACGGCTCAGGTGTGGGGGGTATCTGGTAAGGACTGCGCGTGAAAGAAAGACTCGAGACCTCTGAGTGTGGGGGAAGAAGCAAAGAGAGAGAGAGAGCGAGAGAGAGAGCTTTATTGAGGAAGTACAGTGCATATATACTCTTTAGGCTGGGGGCAGTCCCTCAGCCGATGGTGGAGGCTTATTATTGGGCAGTGGTTAGGGTCAGGGGTTGCTAGGGAAAGGGGCAGAATTTGGGGGCGGCAAGGGGTGAAGCAAGGTTGTCCAAAAAAGGCAATAACTGGGGCGAGAGCTCTGATTGGTGAGAAGGAACAAGGAAGAGGGAGAGAGGGAAAAGGGGAACGGGGGAGGGGGTTATGCCGCGCGGGCGAGGCCATGGCAAGGCTTGCGGCTTGCAGATATGGCAAGGCCTGTGACTTGCAGATACTGCAAAACGGTATTAAAAAGACAATGAGTGATTATAAAAAAAAAAGAAGCAATTTGAAAGCCTATAAAGAAAAGTAACAGTGCTTATGGGAATGAAAAAACACAATGGAGGAGATTAAAATCTATTAGAGGGAAGAAGATGTGGCTCAAGTAATTGAGAACCTGCTACCCATATGAAAGTTCTCAGGATTGGTTCCTGGTGCCTCCTAAAAACAAACAAACAACAATAACCCCCCCCTAAAAAAAAGAGCCAATCAAATGTTAAAACCAACTCCAGGGGCCAATGTGGCTCAGTGGTTGAGTGCCAGGTTCCCACATACAAGGTCCTGATTTCAATCCCTGGCCTTCTGTAACTCATAAAAATTATATATATATTAGAGGCATGTAATTGCATATTTGAACTGGTGGAGGACAAAATTAGTGAATTGGAGGACTGAGTATCTGAACTTGAAAATACTGAGAATCAGAAAGAAAAAAATTGGGAAAAATGGAGCAGGGTCTTAGGGAATTTAATAACAATGCAAAATGCACAAACATATGCTTTACTGGTGTTTCAAAGGAGAAGAGAATGAAAAGTGGCCAGAAAGAATATTTGAGGAAATAATGACTGAAAACTTCCCAATCCTTATGAAAGGCCTAAAGGTCAATATCTGTAATTGACAACACACCCCAATTAGAAAAAACTCCATATAGACCTACTCTGAGACACATACTATTTAGAATGACAAATACCAGAAACTAAGTGAACTTTCTGAAAGCAGCAAGAGAAAAGCAATGCATCACATAAAAATGAACCTCTATAAGATTAAGTGTCTAGCTCTTATCAGAAACTATGGAGGAGTGAAGAAAGTGGTATGATATATTTAAGGTACTAAAAGAGAAAAACTTGTCAGCCAAGAATTCTGTATCTGGCAAAACTATCCTTCAAAAATTAGGGTGAGCTTAGATTCTTCACAAGGAAACAAAAATTTAGAGAGTATGTTACCAAAAGATGGGGTTTACAAGAGATACAAAGGGAGTACTTCAGCCTGAAAGTAAAAGACAAGGATCAGAATCTTGGAAAAGAGTGTATAAATGAAGATTAATAGTAAGGATAACTAAAAGGGTTAACAGACAAACAACAGTAAGATATGACAATGGAAAGCAAAAGGGCAAATTGGGTGAAGGCAATAATGTCTTTATGGTAATAACATTGAATGTTAATGAATTGAACTCCCCAATCAAAAGACATAGGCTAACAGAGTGTATAAAACAATATGAGCCATCCAAACACTGTCAAAAGATGATTCACCTCAAATATAGGGACAAAATATGATTGAAAGTTAAAGGTTATAAAAAGACACTCCATGCAAATAGTAAATAAGAAAACATCTAGAGTAGCAAAACTAATACTGGACAAAAGAGATTTTAAAGACAAAACTGTTATAAGAGATGAAGAAGTTCATTATATATTAATAAAAAGGGCAATACACCAAGAAGAAATAAATATAATGAAATTTGTGTACTTTATCTGGATGTCCCAAGATATATAAGGGACACAGTGACAAAACAGAAAGGAGAAATTGATGTCTCTACAATAATTTTGGGATATTTCAATACACCACACTCAGCATTGGCTAGAAAATCTGGACAAAATGTAAATTAGAAAACAAATAACATGAATAAAATTATAAATAAACTAGACCTAGCATTATACTCCAACACAGAAAGATATCCATTCATGGATATTTATTGATGACAGACCATATGGTACATCTCAAGACAAGTCTCAATAAATTTAAGAATATTGAAATTATATGTAGTTTTTTCTCTGATCATAATGGAACTAAGTTGGAAAACAGCAATGGAAGAAAAGGGGAAGTTCATAAATATATGAGATTAAGTAAACAAATAATTGGTGGTTCAAAAAAATGCAAGAGAAATCAATAAATATCTCACTTTGAATGAAAATGAGAACACAACTTCATTAGCTCGCAAAGGGCTGCCTATGCAAAGTACCAGAAATGTGTTGGCCTTTATAAAGAGTATTAATTTGGGGTAAAGGCTTACATTTCCAGGCTGTGAAATGTTCAAATCAAGGCATCATAAGAGTACTTTCTCACCCAAGTCAGCTGCCCTGAGTTGAAGCTAAATGGCAGGTGATCTCTGTCTGGTCTCTGCCTTCCCCTCTGGGCTGTACTGTCTCCTGTGGCTCAGCTGAGGGCAACCAGTCAGAGGACTTGTTTCTTACCAGATGTCTCAGGTATCTTTCAAGCTTGGCTGCTCTGCTTTCTTGCAGTTTTCCATTGCAAACTATCAGGCAAATGGCTCATTCTCTCTCTCTCTCTCTCTCTCTCTTTCTCTCTCTCTCTCTCCCTCTATCTATCTGAGACTCTTGGGGGCTTCTGTTTTCCTGCATTCCATTCATTCACATTACAGAATCAAATATGCTAACTTTCTTTTCTTGTCTGTCTGTGTGTGTCCATTTATATCATTTATATAAGACTCATACATCACTGATGTAATCCAGTCAAATGAGTCTCACCCACAAGAATGGATTATTTTAAAACATAATATTTCTCCTACAGGGATTCATAAAATAATTCCAAACTGCTACAGCAACATATCAAAATATATGGAATATAGAAAAGGCAGAGCTGAGAGGAAATTTTACAGCCTTCAATGTTTACATTCAAAAAGATGAAAAAGTGAAAATGAAAGATACACTGGTAAAAACAGAATGATACTGCCATAAAGATAGACATTTTTAACACTGGAACCAAATTGAGAACTCAGAAATAGACCCTTGCATCTACAGTTAAGTGATTTTTGACAGGGTTTTGAGCCCACCCAGCTGGAGCAGAACAGTGTATTAAACAAATAGTCCTGGGAGAACTGGATATCCATATTCAAAAGAAAGGAAGAGGACCCTATAATCACAACATATAAAAAAATTAACTCAAAATGGATCAAAAATCTAAATATGAAACTACTACTGTGAAACTCCTAGAAGAAAATATAAAGAAAAATCTTGAAGATGTTGTGGTAGCAGTAGTTTCTTAAATTTACACCAAAGCATTAGCAATGAAAAATAATAGAAAAGTGGAATCTACACAAATTTAAACACTTCTTTAAAATACTTTATTAAGAGAGTTGAAAAGGCAGCATACTCAATGGGAGAAAATATTTGGAGACCACATATCCGATAATGGTTTTATATCAATGTTATAGAAAGAGATCATATAATTTAATAATAAAGAAACAAGCAACCCAATTAAAAATGGACCAAAGATTTGAAAATATATTTTTCCAAAGAGGAAATACAAATGGCCAAAAAGCACATGAAAAAAATGTTTTATAGCACTAGCTCTTTGGGAAATGCAAATCAAAACTACAATGAGATATTATTTCAACCCTATAAAATGGCTATTATTAAAATACAGAAAACTTCAACTGCTCAAGAGGATTTGGAGAAATAGGACAACACCTTCACTGTTGGTGGGAATGTAGATGGTGTGGCCTCTGTGGAAGACAGTTTGGTGGTACTTAAATTAGTTACAATAAAGAGCTACTGCATGATCTGCTACATGATCCAGAAATCCTGTTAGTAGGAATATATTCAGAAAAACTGAAAGCAAGGATGTGATCTGACATTTGCACACTGATATTCATAGCAGTGTTATTCACAATTGCTAAAATATTGAAACAACCCAAGTTTCCATTAATCAATGAGTGGATAACCAACATATATAGAATGGAGTACTATTCAGCTGTAAGAAGAAATGAAATTGAGATGCATATTACAACATGGATGAACCTTGATTGAAATTAGCCAGGCACAAAAGACAAATATTGTATAGTAGCACTAATATGAGCAAAATACAATGAGTAAACTCATGGAGGTAAATTCTGGAGTATAGGTTATTAGGATATAAAATGTTGATTGAGAATAGGAGCTAATACATAATGCATGTAAAACTTTTAATTAGGTTTATTGTAAACATGGATATGAATAGAGTTAATGGTAACACAGTATAGTGAGTGTAACTAATACTTATGATTTATATATGTGGGTTGGAGGGAAATACACCAAATGTATGATATGGGCTATAGTTAGCTGTAATATTTTGATGATGCTCTTTCATAGATTGTAAAAAATATTTCACAAAAATTAGTGTTGGTGGTGAGGTGATGTATATGAACCCTGTAGGGTGATACACATGTTTGTTCTGAAATTTCAAAACTTTTACCATTATATATGTTCATGTATTAAGTGATATAGTTCAATTTTTTTTTTCAAATGGACAAAAGTAATCATTACTTCTCCAATATTTAAATAGGGGCTGCAATGTCCTGAGGTCACTTGACACTGATTTAACCCTAACTTCAAAAATTAAATAAAATAGGCCAAAACACACTAGCATGAATAATCCTTCCTCTTGGGGGGAAACCCCTCGATCAACTCTATAATTTGACCTTTCCCACCACACTCTCACCAACTCAGTGAATCAAAAGGCATCACATGTCTCCAGACATATTGTTTTCTCCATATTTGTTAGTTAAATTTCTAATGCATACTTGTCTCTCATATAATAGAATGAATAAAATGAAATAAAATCCTGAATGACCATATTCTTTAATGTCAGCATATTCTCTATCTTCTAGAGTACTGTTAGCAAATATATATCACAGGTGCATTAGAGGGCTCTATAACTAAACAATTTATGCCCTATTTTTCTATACTTCCTTTCTTTCTTCCCCTTCTTTATCTTTTCCTTATTTCTAGTCCTCTTCCTTTCCTGTTTAACTACACTTACCTTCTACTTCCAAATCTGTTCTTTTTTCTGTTTATCACCTCTGCTCTTATATTTTGTCAGCTCCCTCCTTTTCTATTATTTTGATTATGCTCCAGGACCCACTCATGTATCTGTAGCAATGTTATTTCCAGAACTAAATGTTAATGTTAATTATTTTAAGTTATCAAAATATGTAGGAATAGGGAAATTTTAGCATCTTTTAAAATGGGCTTCTATGGTATGACAGGTAAAGAAACGGAGATAAATTAAAGAGGGTTGAAGTGGAAACTTATTCACTGCAGATTTGTTTGTCTTGGTCAGAATTACATATCTACTCAGGTTTTGGTCCAGTTGATGATTTTACATAATGAAAAATGTAGAGAAACCTATATCTGCTTCATCATTATTATGTTCAACAGACTACTTTGTTTCTAACATGCTGATATAAATAATTTTTAATCTGAAATATCAAGGAGATTTCCCCAACATTGAGACTTCAAATGTTCCATAAAAAGGGAGAATAGTGGGAAGAATTTTCTTTTCAAATTAGGGCACACACCTGATTCCAACTTATGGCAGAATTCCCTGTCTCAGATGTCTGATCACTTGACATGTGCTCTGGGGAGGTTCAATTGTCAGTTTTTATGCCTGTTACTTCACTGTATACCTCAACATCATTTGCCTTACCATATTGATTCCTCATTCAATGATTCTTAGTCTTTCTGGTATCCCAAGCACCTTCTGAAGAGAAATATTACAAACATGATTTTCTTCACTTGACTTTTTAATGAATAAATATGTTAAGTCCAAATTGGTAGTAGTAATAAGATTCCTGCATATAAAGAAATCATAAGAAAACAATAAGTAATTTAACAATTAAAGAAACATCATTTAAACTCAGCATTATGACTGTGTGAAACATTACTTAACACATGGAAAATCATGTGTTTTTCATGTCCAAGGACACTCAAGAAATGACCCCGCTATTGCTGCAACCCAGATATAATTATCCCAAGTTCAGGAAATCTCTTAGCACTTTCCTAATATGGCTCTGCCTGGTTAGTAATCCCCAAAAGTGTATGATTTCATTATATGACTTCAGAAATATCTTCTAGTTCCAATATTCTTTCAGGTGTGATATTGTTTTCACCCACCTCTCTGTCATTTCTTATGCATTATTATAGTAATCTGCATCTCCTGCTGGGATCCACTGATATGTTCCTCTTTCTTCCAGGGACATGAGGAAAGAGATAAATTTTTGGAAATTTAGAAAGTACTTTCTAATAAAAATTAACATGTCTTAGTATGATAAATAACAGACTTTTTCAAATGAGATTTTATTTACTCTGAATTCCAGGAAGCTCACTGAATTGCACTTTGCAGACAGAATTATTTTAAATAAAACCAAATTATTTGAAATCAATCCAAAGACTGGTATTCTAAACTCCCAATCTTTGGGAATCACCATTATCGTTTTTAGTCATCATGTCTGATTCTACCTCTATACATTAAAAACAATTAGAAAAGGGATGGAAGTGTTGCAGGATAAGAAAGCAGGATGAGAAGATGAGAAGATGAACGAGATTCATGGAAAGACAGATTGAAGAGTCATGCAATATCTATATATTATAAATAAATTGGACTGCTTTCCATTTTGTGAAATGATGGCTAAATTGTAAGAAAAAAACAGTAGTATATATGTCAGGAACATAGAGGGATCCATACAATCTTTATATTTGAGCTATTTACCTTAACAAACTTATTGATAATAATTATAGAAGACTGGCTTAATTACTATATTAGCACAAAGCAACTATTCTTGTGACATGGAAATCAAAGTCAATGGTAGTCATATGGCACACTGGGGTAAATATAAGTGGCCGCTGACACCAAAATCAACTCCTTAGTGCCTTTATCCACCCCAGGTTCTACCAGCCCAATTTAGGACTGAAAGGATCAATATATGGTTATAACCCCTGTGTGGTTCTGTAGTAAGCCACTTTGACCTGGATGGAGACATCTATTTAGATTGATTCAATATCTGCTTGAAGAATTATTGTATTTATTGATGCCTCTTTAAATATTATATAGGATGACCTAATTGTACAATAGTATTCTTAATGCTTGGAAATGTGTTTATCTTCATCTGTAATGGAGTTGGCATATTGTCTATGTCTGATAGTTTTGTATGTTTAAAAATCACATTAATAATGTACACATTAATGTAACCATGTAGGATAAACAATTCATAATGATGTTGTTGATGAGGTTATTGTTACTTAAGTTGTTCTCCTCCCCATCCATAACCACCTCCTCCTTTACTTTCTTATTTAGAGAATAAAATGAATTTAAGAGTTAGAAAATTCAATTTCCCTCATTTTTAAATATCTTAAAATGCCAATTGTGATCATTAGGCTAATGTGTCAATTCGGCCAGGTAATGTGCCTAATTGTTTGATCAAGCTAGCACTGGGCTAATTGTAATACAAAGGCATTTCATGGACTTTAATCATCAGTGAGTTGATTGCATACATGGTTGGTTAAATCTACAATCAAATGAGGAGCTTGTCATCAGCCATCAGCAATGTTTAATGTCTCATTCAATCAGTTGAGGGCCTTAAAAGGGAAAGTTATTTCAGCATTCAGAGAAAATTCCCATCTCTAATTCAGATAGCCAGCATCTCCTGGGGAACTCATCAAGGAGTTTCATCAGAGCCCTTGGTTTGCAGTCAGCCCTACAGAATATGGAATTGGGCATTCTAACAGTCATATGAGACAATTTTATAAAGTCTCATACTATTTACAGATATCTATGGTAAGTTCTGTTTCACAAGAAAACCCTGACTAATATACCTATGTAATAGAATCTTCAGAAAATGTGTGAATTTTTTCTGTTTTATTCTGTCACTTTTTTTTTCTTTTTCCCTTCTCTTTTCTCCTCCCTCCTTACTTCACTTCCTCCTTTCTTCTCTACTTTTTTCTCTTCTGTCTTTCTCATGTCTGTTGTAAACCATACTAATTTGAATTTCTTCTCTGACACCCACTTGATGAATATTGATCAAACTACTTAGGCTCTTTGAGTGCCAAACACACATCTTTTATATATTTTTCCCCAAACAATTTAGGTCAATGACATGGAAGAGAAATTGTCATCAGTTTGGCACAGACCCTTAGTTCATTGCCATAGTCCCTGTTAGAAATTTTCAGTATTTTTCAATGCCTATTCCTCACTCTCTAATAACATTTTTATTACTCTGGAAAGATATCAGAATTAGACAAATAATTTATATAACTAAATATCAAGAAATAATTATGGCCTTCCACTTTGTAAAAAATGTTTCCTCTGACAAGAGGAAAAGGGTTTTGGTTGATCTTACTCTAAGGCACAAGGTAAACCAAAAAAACTTGAATTAATTGCTAACTGGTGTTTTCCTCCTGGGAGAGGTGGAATCTTTTGACCAAACCACACCTCCTTAGCCAAGTACTTAAGAAGATTATAATTTCACTGACTAAGGCTTGGACTCAGGTGCTCTGAGGTAGGATCTTAGGTTTTTTTTGGATACCAGATTGACCATATCCTCAAAAAAGGATGTTTTCTTTATATATCACTCTCTTAAAAGTTCAACATGCTATATGACCTTATCTGCTAACTACTAAGGCAATGGTATCTTCGAGAATAGGATGGATAAATAAATAAATGCATTCACTTTCTGCCAACTTAACTGCTGGAAAAGGGATAATTTAGGGTGAAACTAGCAAGCTAAGGGGAATCTTGTAATAGTTTAGAAGAGTATGAATGGATTTATTGAACAAGACAGGGAAATGTAAATGCTATTGCATGGAAAAATATACAGTATCTATTTTGAGGAATTTTAACATATTAATGGGTAGGGATTAAGAGTATGAATTACAAAGAGAGAAAATTGGATTTTCTTCTGACTATTTTTAAGGCAAGTGTTGTCGTCTTTATTATGTGTCCATGTGTAGGTAAAGGTTTTCTGCATGCTTTGAAGCAGATGAAAATTATTGAATATTTTCTTTTTTAATTCTGATTTTTAAGTATTTCTCCTTTTCTTATCCCATAAGCCATTCACCTGTACTATCAGAGCCTCAAAAACCAAACCTTTTTTTTTTTTTTATAAAGACATAATATTCCTTAAAAAATCCCCTGAAAATATTCCTAGCATGGGTATACAAAAGCCTCCTGGGCTCAGTGATTGAAAGAAAATTGGTTAATTTATATGTCACATACGTGCCACATATGAATATTCTATGTTTAGAGTAGCAGGTCTTGTCTTCTCACCAACTACTCTACTACTGCAAGTCTTGTGGAGTTGCTCCTTTTTTTCAGTCTCCAATAACTCTTCTATAGCATTAGTGGGATGGACTAAATTCTTTGATTTCTATTTGTCACAAAACAAACTGTCTGATAGGATTACTGAGAAAGATATGTTTGTGGGTCAAAATAGTATCTATCTTTCTGACAACAGGGAGGTTGGAATTTAGAACCTTTACCTAATACTATAAGAGCCTATATGTGCTTTTTTTTGCATCAATGCTGATATCTTGTCAATATTTTTTAGATAAATTGATTACCAGAATGTGAATCCATGTGTTTCCAACATTGCTACTTCATGATGCAGTTGGTTTTCAATATATATACATTTCATTATAGCACTGTTTTTACTTGGTAAATTAAGGGAAGGCTCTTCTATCTTTCTTGGTTTATGTTAATTTTACACTTTGAATGATCCCAAATTGACAGAGGATTGGTGGGAGGAAGTAGTGCATGCATTCCCATTGCACTAATGAAATAAAGAGTTTTATGGAGGAATAGAACTGGTGAAAAGGATGACTAAGGGAATACATGACAATGAAGATTTGAGACAGTTTGCAGTAAAAGAGGTAAATTGAATTCCAATTTGCCATGGGGGAAAAGAGAAACAATGTCCAAATATTTTTCTGATTTATTAGAGTAGACAAAAGATTTCAGGTTTAGTAGATATAAACAAACAAGGGAAAGAAAAGTTCTGTGGTTACAGTCCATTGTAAACTCAATATCAAATATTAATAATAATTAATGTTAATCATTTTGCTTTAAAGATTACTCTGATTAAATCATCCAACTATATATTTAGCTATATATTTCTTCAATAATGATTTCATCATGTAAGTTTCCTACCCAGACATTTGACTATTACACCGTTTCCAGATATTTTGAGTCAAAAATCTCCCAGCCTTCACTTTTCAGACCCAGTATATACCAGTTCACCCTACATTGCACAGATCTCTCCAAGGTGCCCTTCAGCTTCACTTGAACCAGACCCTCCCTCACTGCCTTCACCCATGTGCCCTGCTATTTCTACCTGAGAGGTTTTCCTGATATTGGTTAAAACCATCCATCATTCTGCCCTCCTCTTTTGTTAGCTCAAATTTAAAAACCAGACCAATTTTATTCTCTGCTCTCACGCTTTTTGTTCTAACCAAACTGATGCTGGTTTTCTCTTGTTTCTTATTGTATCATGGCTATTTCCCAAGTAGTTAGCATTTAAGTGTTCTTTAAATGTTCCATACTTTCAGTATATTTCCGTCTCCAGCCATAATTTGTGCTCTTTGAGGTAAATATAAATTACTTTGCCCAAAGCACAGAGTCTTCTTGGAAATGATTGTTTATTCTGATTCAATACTTGAAAAATATTTAAAATCTGCCTGGTACAAGGCAAGCTTTATTTGCTTGTCTGGTTTTGGAGACACTGCAGCCTCTTGTTTCTCCTCCTACATCTCTTGATGCCTTCCACATATATAGCTGTCTTCTCATCACAAATTCCCCAAAGTAGATATGCTCCAATATGCATCCCTTGACCACATTTTCCTCATGCAGTAACAAATAATTTGTTAATCTTTGAGCTATATGGAATTTTTGGTTAATGGTACAATCCCTTTTTTACGCCTTCAAAAAACAGAGGTCCAGAGAAGTAATTCAACCTGTGAAAGGTAAACAGCTTCTGTATGACTTTTGACAAAAGACTGCTTTAGCACCTCTGTGCATGTCATCTCCAGGTCTAATTAGATGTTTCCACACATGGTAGCTGAATATGTTTCCACTGTAAATGTTAGTTCTTCTAAAAGACTTCAAATCTACCTAGTTTAATGTATTTTTGTCCTCCCTAGAAATCTCCATTTTAGACTTATAATAATCTTCTTTACTGACCATTATTTTAAGTATGTGTTGTATTTCTCAATCCCTTTGTATACTCCTAAATGATAGTGGGAGGTGATAATCTTAACACTTGGAACAGTGCCTTGAACATAGATTGTGTTTAAGCTGGGGGGATTTTATCTCTAAGAATTGAATGGAAAACTTTGCCTTTTGAAGGCTGTATGAGCTTTGGAAAGAAGTATCAGATAGAGGAATTAATTTCTGGTTAACAGCATTATTGCTACAGTGTCATCAAGTACACTGGTAGCTTTCTTCTCATAGTTTCTCATGTTGGATTCATTGGAAAAGAGTGTCACAAAACGTTGGTCAGACAGATCTTGATCTTGGACATATAGTTTTTCTTCTGGTAGAATGTAACCTGATCTCACTAGAAAGACTCTTCTTACAAGTTGCTATGAGGGTCATACATTGTGCCTAGATTTCTGTGGTTTCTCTCAGAAAGTTCTCAGGTCCTGAAAATATAAAGCTTCTAACAGCTAGCATCTATACCCACTGATCCTCCTAGGTTTCCTTACTTTTCCTCCATGTGGCTGTCCATAAGCAAGATCAATGTGACTCCACAAGTTCACCATCCTTTCCAATGACAATCCCCAGATGTAAAGACACCAGAGACCCTAAGCTCATATACACAGTGCCTGCCTTATCTTGGATGGAGTTTTCATCCACTCTTCAAAACCTTGCAATGTGACTGTATGGCATTGCTGTGTGATGTTATAACCAATCTTGGGGGTCAGGGTATCCCCCACTTTGAACAGCAGAAAAGCCTGTGTGTGACACTATACATTTAGAAAGATTTTCTTTATCTTTTTTTTTTCTGGAAGCATTCTAGTGATAGCATTGAGCAGTGGAGAATGGTGTTGATAAAAGAAAGGTTACCAATAAGGAATGGAAAATAGGACTGTTTTATGTGTGAATAAACCAAACTATACATACGTTAAGCAGTAATGTCAACACGGGTTGCTAAAATTTTTTGCTGGGAACCTGCACTAAAGAGGGGTAACTTATAACATATAATTTTGTTGATAATGTAGACAGTAATTGAACAGTTTTCTTGTAATGCCAACTAGCAAATGACACAACATTACACTCCTCAAGTATGTGTCATGTTTGGTTGTATATATTTGATTCACTGAGAAAAATAAAATATGCCTCTTTGTTCTGCAACTCTTTAATATGCTGCTCCTCCATTAGCATAGTATGTTCCCTTCTCACACACACACATATGAACACACATGAGCACACACACTGGAACAAATTTGTAGTTCTTTCATTCTCTGTACCTCTGAGTCTTTTTTAAAAAAATAATTAGTTGACTTAAATTGTAATTTTCAATTTTTTATGTTCCATTATTTTAGAATCTACTCTAAAATGGGATCTATGAATTGGAAAAGTTTTCATTCCTCACACAAAAAGTCTTGAGCTAATGAGACATCACCTCTACTTTTGCATGCTCTGTGGGTTCCAATCTGAATGGTTTTATGAAACAAAATTCTCTGGTCAATTTTGAGGCAAAATAGTATATTTTCTTAAGTGATTTTTAGCTTGATTGAGTTTTCACTTTATTGTCTATTTCTGTTCTTCAAAGTGTACTTTTAAAGACATGATTAGGAGCTGATTTGACTCTATCAGTTTATATATAAATTCCATGTACGTATCTAAGTTACAAAAATTAATGATTTTGGTCAAAATAAAGTAGTTTGCTGGCAGAAATATTTTACTTTCTAGGCAGTATTGCAGAAGCCCTATTAAACATAGTTTTGGTTGTAATACTTTTTAGTCAGTCTCTTGGCCTAAGGTTCAGAGCTGTGGCTGTTACAGTGAAATTTCTTATACAGTAAAGAAATCAAAATTCATTGACTTTCATCAAGTTTGCCAAATGTTAATCTATAACATTTAGGTATGATTTATTAAATATCTAGGAATTAGTTTATTTTTTTCTCAACTGACAAGCTATAACACATTTATATTTCAGCATAGACCAAGAGAAAACTGGTGCTTTTTGGGGTGTACTTTGCTTTTTTTTTTTTTTTTAATTCTCTGGAGATTCCATTATTCATATTTATTTTTGATAAACACTCAGAAGGGAAAAATAATTCCTTTTATTAGCCATAATTATCATTTCAACCTAAAAGGGAGTTCTTTCTGTAGGTTTCAGAGACCATATATTGGTCTATTGTGGAACCCAAGAATCCAGGAATGTTTACATTTTTTTGTGGCTAATATATTTACAGAAAGAGGCTTCTTAGTAAACTTCTCTTGGAAATTGTGAGAGTCACACTATGTTAAGTATTTATACAAAGGAAATAATAATGGATAATTTATCCATTATAATGGATAATTTATACAAAGGAAACAATAATGGATAATTTATTCCCAAATACATGAAAGAGATGGGCATTTATATTCCTCAAGGATAAAATGAATGATAATTTATTTATTTTTCCAGGACTCTCAAATACTACTGTGTATTTTTTTTCTCTAAAGTCAAGAATTTCTTTTCATCTAGAGTCACCTTTACTTACAAATATGAAGAATAAGCAACATGGTAGGAAAAGAAATGTGAGGAAAGATACTATCACCTAGAATGGATTCCTAACATTATATATTATATAGTGATATGTTCAGGATGCCACCCCATAAGAGAAATTGTCCTAATCTTTTGAAGGAACAATACTTTAAGAACTTTAGGCCATTATTGAATTATATAATGCAGTACTAAATCATATAATTTCAGTAGGCTCCAGGGTATTAATTAGAAAATATTCCACAATGATGCATTCTAAGGTCTGCTTGTTGAGCAAAGTTGCTTGAGGATGTCATTCAAGATTTATGACCACCAAATTGTTCTTTTAGGCAGATAATCAGGTTAAAAATGTAATCCATGTCTAAAACATAAGCTTTCTTTGAATCACAACAGTTAGCCTTAAACTGCAGCAGCCTGTGATCTTAAAATAAAATGTGCAGTCCCACCTTGTGAATCTTGATGTTCTAACCAGTCACAACACTTAAAAACAAGAACAGGCAAAATAAGTTAAAATTACCTATACTTATTAACTCCATATTTATTTTTCTATCAATTTATTTAAACACAATTTGTCAACTTTGAATGATCCTAACTATGCAATCATCTTAATGATGCAATTTAAATTCAATTTCCATATGGATACAGATTGCAGATTGCAAGGAAATAGGGGGATATGGCATAGCTACCAATCTCAGAAAATTTTAAACCTAAGCAATATGTTTAGAAAATGAATATAGAATAAGATTCACAATAAAAATAAAACAAGCTCTGAAACTAGAACTTAATGAATTTTATATATATTTTTCTCTTACAGCCAGTAGCAATATAGCCTTTATATGAATTTTTCACAGATGATGATACATTTTGAGATTAGTATTTCTAATATGAAACATACAATTAATATTGTAAAAATGATTCAAAAGACTATGACTCCAAGTCCCTGTTCTTTTCTTTTATTGCACACTGCTCTGACATACTATTCATGATGGGCCATTCCTAAATACTGGATTGTTAACTAAATAACTTTCTGCTTTTAAAATCCTAGGACCTATCATGTGCCATGGACATGGAGGCCATTTTTAAGAACTCCACTGACTTCATCCCCTTGGGACTCATCACCCATCCTGTGATTCCTGGGCTTATCTTTGCAGTCATCTTTTCCATCATTGTGGTGGCTGTAACAGCCAACTTGGTCATGACTCTGCTCATACACATGGACTCAAGTCTCCACACGCCATGTATTTCTTACTCAGCCAGGTCTCCATCATGGATACAGCTGTATATCTGCATCACTGTCCCAAAGATGCTGCAAGATCTTCTGTCCAAGGAAAAGACCATCTCCTTTCTAGGCTGTGTGGTTCAGATATTCTTCTATATGACCATGACAGGGGGAATTCTTCTTCTTGGGCCTCATGGCCTATGACGGGTTCATACCTGTGTGCAACCCCCTCTGATACCCTCTCCTCATGAACCACAGGATTTGCTTGTTTATGGTGGTGGGCTCTTGGGTTGGTGGCTCCTGGGATGCTGACCCCGTCACTATGAGTTTCCCTTAATGTGGGTCCAAGAAATCAATCACTTTTTCTGTGAGATCCCAGCTGTGCTGAAGCTGTCATGTATTAACACCTCCCTCTACGAGACCCTGATGTACGCCTGCTGTGTGCTGATGGTGCTCATTCCCATATCTGTCATCTGTGTCTCCTACACGTGGATCCTGATCAACATCCATTGGAAGAACTCTGCTGAGGTCCGACGCAAAGCCTTTGCTACCTGTTCCTCCCATATTATGGTGGTGAGCATTTTCTATTGGGCAGCCTTCTACACCATTGTTCTGCCCCATTCATATCACACATCAAAGAAAGACAAGTTGGTGTCTTCCTTCCACGCCATCCTCAATCCCGTGCTCAACCCACTCAATCCCCTCATCCCCATGCTCAACTGTTTGAAGAATAAAGATGTGGCAGCAGCTCCAAAGAAGGTCCTGGGGAGGTTTACCTCTTCTCATAGAATCAGAGTGGGTGATGGGTCCAGCAAATTCTAGGGGGACTGGGCACTGGGTACAAACAACCTTGTTGCTGTTTCCAGTGACACCTAGTTTTCATTTCTTTGGCTGCTCAAGCAAATATTCATGCAATGGGTCAACTTAAATAATGGGAGTTTATTTTCCCATGCTTTTAAGACTAAAAGAAAGTCCAAATTAATACATCATCAAGATGATGCTTTCCCCGCAAAGACTGGCATTCAATGACTGCTTGCCAGTGATATTTGGATCTCAACTTGCTATATGTCATCAAAAATGGCAGTCTCCTGGTCTCTCTCTTCTCTTCCAGGTTCCTTTGTTGTTCAGCATCTGAATGCTCCCTCTGTGGCTTTTTCTCTCTACCTGAATTTCATTCATCTTATAAAGGACTCCAGTAATAGGAATACTTAACTAAAGTAACCTCATTAAAATTTCCTACTTAAACTGGGCTCACACCCAGAGGAAGGAATTAAGCTTAAGAATATGTTTTTCTGGGATACCTCTGACTCCAAATCATCACAGATATAGTCTTTTAAGAAAATATATTCTTGTTTTGGAAAAATGTTTTCTTTCATTTTGAAAATCCTGAGATATTGGCAGGAAAAAAATCATTCTGTCACCAGCATCGTTAAGAAATATAGCTGAAGGCAGTAAGTATCTCAGCCTTAGCCGATGTGGCCTGTCTGGATTGACTGACATTTTACTGAAAGCTTCATTAATCAGGTATCATGGTTCCTAAATAATCCCAGTCTTGTCAACCATTCCTTGTAAGACTTCAGAATGGATTTTTTAAAGTGTTTATTGTAATAACATAAATGAAACTCAGAATTTTCTGTTTTAACCACTTTCAAAGGTGTAATTCAGTGGCATTGATTTCATTAACAAGACTGTGCTACTATCACCAGCATCCATTACCCAAACTATATTACATGGGTTCAGATGTCCTTCATGTATCTATTGCTAATCAAATTTTGATTGGAAAGTTGCTAGGAACATTTGCTAAGTCTTTGATAATCTAATTTTTAAAATGCAAAACAAGTAAGATATTTTCTGATGATAATAGTGTAATAGTATTATTTATTTAGGAAGCTTTTATAAATATGATTTGACTGTATTTTTAGGTCTCTATTATTAGTAAGATTATTCTTACCACTGAATTTAAAATATAGTGTAAAGTGTATTCTCTTATCACTGAAATTAAAATATACTATAAAGTGGCCTTTATCTCAAATAAAGTTTAATATGTGCTTTGTAGTCAATGGATATTTTATGATTGATTAAAAATTGATTTCTTCTAATAAGAACATAAAGTTGCTACAATCTACAAAATTTTCCATGTATGCTTTAATAAAATGTTAATAGATATATATAGGATCAAGAAAATTTAATTAAATACCTAAGCATCTTTGAGTTAAGTTGCTCAATTTTCATTGTCTTAACTTCTCCATTTGATATGTTTGTAGACAAACATTTCCCTTTTTAACAAAGTGTGGTGCTTTAAAAGTAATTGTGAATCTGTATGCAAAGGTTTAAAATATTAACTAAGCAGAAACCACACTGAGCTTTACACTACCCATTTACTTAACTTTATCTACCTGTTGTTTGTTGGGGCTTCAGACATTATAAATAAAAAAGAAATTTTGATTCACCTGGTGTATGTTTTCCTTATATTAGAAAGCTTAGAAAAGAGTAAATGGTGAATGAGTTGAGTAATTTTATATGGAATATTATTCATAGAATTTTTATTCTATGAATAAATACATTTATTCTACTGTAAATATAGAGGAAAAAACGTTCCTCCATCAACGTTGATGTGGTTAAAAATATTCCCTTCAATATGCTAATTACAAAGTTGGTCTTATCTCAAATTTTCTAATAACTTGAATCTTTCCTCTTAAATGAAACAAGCAAGCAGCAACAACAAGAGCAGTGGAAAGAGATGGAAATAAGTCCTGGGTGACTGAATTTCTTCAACTGGATTAATGAATCAGTGTTCAGTTATGAAATATACTCAATGTGGCATTATTTCATTGCAATTGTCTTTTCAGTTACCTTTGAATCTCTGCACTTGTTCTAATCTCTTCTCTCTTTTCAACCCACTCTGCCTAATGACCCTCATGGGCTTTTCTTCCACATAAGAATTTTGTGCTACATATTTCCCCTCTACTCTGGGCATTTTTGTCTTATTCTCATTTCCTCAGGATTCTGCCTAGGACTAGGTTGCTATATATTTTTTAAATGTTTCTTTCTTATATTTCCAATATAAATTTCACAATTAACAAGAGCACTTAGCACAGACATTGATAAATATTTCCAAAATACCTGAAAAACATCAAGCAAGAAGGTTTATTTGGGTAAGTTCCCAGGAATATCATAAGAGATATATCCAGGGTACTTCTGGGATGTTATTAACAGACTATTCCTTGACCTCAGTCGTGCTTAAATGGCATATTCTTTTTTGATACTTTATGACACTAAACAATTAAATGGTGCATACTTTTCTGTATATGCTATATCTTAATACAATTTAAAATAAAAAAGTGCCATCATATATATGCTGGGTGCCTACTCTTCTTTGAATATAGGACAAGTCCCCCCAGTCTTCTGATCAAATTCTTATAAATGAAAATTTATCACCACCAGGTTTTTTCTTTATTAAAAATAACACAAAATATTAACTTGGGTGTGAAAATTATAAATTGTAATACAATTAATAAAATATTTATTATACCCACAATATGTCAAACAGTTCTAGATTTGGGGCAAGAGATAAAGTGAAAATGGCCCTCAGTTTTCATGGCATATTCAACTACTTTATCTGGTTTTGATTCTGATACTTACAAAGTCTAACAAGGTATTGCACAATTAGTTCCATGGGAGATGCAAAAGCTGATATTCAAAGCAAATTATTGCTTCTCCCAAGCAACAGACAGATGGGAGCTTCAGAATCACATCCTCTGCATCCTCATTCAATAATTAGGTGCCAAACAACAGCATTGCTATTAATTGGTAGAAATTTTCCATAGAAGGGAAGGATGCTGCACAATATGCAGCTGCCAGGTTTTTAATGTTAATAATGACCTGGGGAAGAACGTCCCTCAGGGAGTAAATACTAATAAAGCTTATGCTCATTTTCAGAAGGAACCAGCTTGGCTGGTCTACCAAGGACCTGATATTCCATGATAAGGGGCAGCCAGATGACACCCAGTGGGATTTTTTTCAGGTAAGGTATATGAGCCTTACATTAACTAAACCTTTGCATCCACACCTTTATTTCATAACAATACAAAATTTAGTGTTTAGCATAAAATCTACTTATTATATATTTTATTAAATAGGAAAATTTCAAAAAAAAGGAATAATAGGAAAAATTGAAAATATTTAGACTACTATTTAGTATGGAGAAGAGACTGCATTCTAAAACTCTGTTGACTTTGAAAAAAGTCAAATCCTGCTAAAAGGTCTGTAAATATTGTGACAACAAAATATGTGTACCATCAATTCCTAACTCTATAGAGCAGTTATTTAGTCAAGGCAGAGTACTTGTAATAATGGATGATTTCATGGCAGTGAACATAGTAATCAACTAAAATAACAGACTGATTCACAAATATATAATTAACTAAAATCAGAAGTTTTGTAAATACTTTTCAGTTGGGAATGTATTGAGGTTAAATCTTTTTAAACCTGAATGTCTGTCTTGGTCTTGTCACACGTTTACCAAACATCTCTGTGTGTGCTTCCTTCAAAATCCCAGATCCTCAAATATGAGGAAAAATGTAAATGTTTTTTCTCCACTATATTCCTATGATTTCTATAATTTGCTAAGAATAAATGTGATGTACAAATGTTTGGAGAATCAACTGTGATTAATCTACATTATTTTACTTTCCTTAACAATTTAAACATAATTAAATAGATTTTATTGATCACATTAGCAAAATGGGGTGCTTATTTTGTTCTGTGATTCTTGCCAAGAAACTAGAAACCTGCCTGATATATAATACATGCTCAAGAATAATTGGTTGTAAAATTGAACAAATATCATTTCAATTTAGAAGGCTTTACCACTACAAAATAGAATTGTTTAAAAATTTTTATTCTTTTTTAATTTTCTGCATAATCCAGGGTTGAAGAGTTGTAGTGGAATCTGAAATTCGATGACTTTTACAAGTTCACACATTATTGCACATAAAGGGAAAGCTAGAACTAAAACAACAGTATTTAAATTCTTTCCAACCTCACCAATTCTTCCCAATTTCAACTAAGTATGGTAAAATTTTGGCCTATGAGAAGAAATAACACTGGCATTTGATAGATTAGTCTTGGATATTCTTTCTCCTTTGCAAGCATGAGGTAAGTCCCATATGTAGGTATTTGTTTATTCTAGTGGGGGGGGATTTTTCTTCCATATCGACAGAAAATTTAGATGTGAGTACAAAGCCAGTATTAAATAAGTCTGTTGACATTATTAAAATTGTCCATTCCCTGAATTTCCAAAGTGCTTAACTGAAATGACTAGGGATTTTAATAGATTGTCCAATAAACTTAGAAAAGTGCCATTAGGAAAACTGTTTGAATATAGCTAAAACCACATCTCTGGACCTGACCTGACTGAGAACTAATGAAGGCAGAAATAGAACCAGCTACTTGACTGCCCTTCCAGATTAAGCTTCTAAGAGAGATGGATAATATTATTTTTACCCAAGGCAAGGCTAACTATAAATAATGGTTATTTCTTATTTGAAAGGGACTTTAGAAGATTGAAAACATCTTTATCTTCAGGTTATTTATGATATATACTGTGCACATATAAGGGTTTTCAGTCTGAAGATGGAGAACTGGGCCAATACCTGGGTTTTGTTTCTTTGTGTGTGTGTGTTTGTGTCTGTATGTGTGTGTGTGGCAATGAATGATTTCATAATATTTTCATATAATATTTCCTTTGATGCCTGCTTTATGTCCTGGGAAAGCTAGATAGGGCATTAAAATGATGAAAATAGGGTTATATATATTGGCCAGTTTTGAATTTAGAAGTTAATTCTTCTTCCTATTCAGGAGACTTTTCTATTCCCATTGTGAACAAAAGCGGGAGGATTGTGTATTTGTCCTGTGAAAAATTCAGGCACTGCCGTTACTCAATAATAAACTGGAGTGGGAAGCGGCTGTGGCTCAATCAGTAGGGCTCCCATTTACCATATGGGAGGCCCTGGGTTCGGTTCCCAGGGCCTCCTGCTGAAAGCAAGCCCGCCCACATGGCGTGGTTAGCTGACCCAGCGAGCACAAGCTGCAAGGGGGGGATAAATGAATAAATAAATAAAATCTTAAATAATAATAATAATAATAAAATGGAGAAGGAAATTAAAATTGTTCTCAAAATATGAATGTATGTGGAAATAAAATGTTCGTAAGATCGAAGAAAAAAGCGAGGAAGTATTTATTGCAAAAGAAGGTAGTTACTAAAAATTATAGCTTACATTTCTATAGCATTATGAAGCTTCAAGTACTGTTATAAGAGACATTACATGGATTATTCAATTTAATCCTTACAACGATACTGAGGAAAGGACTACTATGCCCATTGCAAAATGAGGAAATTGAGGAGTGACTTGTACAGTGTTTTATGACTGATAAGAAGCAGACGCCAAGTTCTTGTCCAGATTCTGTACACTTAAACACAAGACTTAACTGCCTCAGGAGCAAAGGGTAAAATGATATTTTAGAGTTTGATTATACTGTAGAAAACTGGAAGATTTAACATACAACCTAGAATCGCTTTATTCCAAGCGGCAAGTCTACACCATTTGGAGGAATTCTTTGATATGCATTTCACTTCTATTTGCTGAAGAATTATTTCACATTTCAATTGTATTTGTTTTTTTTCTATTTCATTTAATGCTTCTTTACTATTTTTATTTGTTTATGCATGTAGCTTGGTGAGTACCTTTAAACATAATTTAAAATGGCCAAAGTACATAATTTAAGAACAAAAACACATATTTCATGTGAACATTTTGTGCAATGAGGATTTCAGTTTTAGGAAAAATCAAGTGAATTATTCTCTGGGACACAAGTGCATATATCAGCAATAAGGTGTGATCTGTCATCATAAAATTCCCCAGCGTGCAGCATAGAAGGATCATGCTTTGAGGAGTCTGAAATGTTTGTCTGAATCTCTGAGTGTAAATCCTTAGTGGGATTCCTAGTGTAAATTCTTGCCAGCCCAGTTCACCATCCAAAGGTTGAAATACTGAAATGTGGAAAATTATATGTAACTATTGTCCATGTTTTTAATAACCTAAAATAAGCCCTTAAAAATTAAATCATTTTATGTATGTAACCTATAATAATTGTAAGGAAACATAAACTATAGTCAAGAAAAAAAGTGAATGTCACTTGGAATGACACCAACAGTGAAAAGTTTAAGTTTATAATTATATATGCATTATATATATTAAATGAATGATGAGGAGATTAAAATGTGAAACCTGTCATTTAAGAGTACAGTGATACTGCCATCACATGTTAATGGATATGAACCCACCTTATTTTTCAAAGATTTATTGGAATTCCATTTTTATTAAACTTAATTTATTTATCAAGTCTCCAATTAGTAGATGCTTAGGATACCTCAGGTTTCTAACCATTCCAAACAATGAATAATTTTTACAGATGAATTTATATTCATCTGATTATTTCCACACCAAATTTTTCTAAGAATTGAAGTTTGCCCACACCTTTTAAAGCTCTTGATATTGTCTTGGTTCTCTCTAAAATAAAAGTGATACCCATTTCCATTATCACCAGTAATTTCTGAGAAGCATCCCTAAATAATCAAATGTTAAACAACCCAGCTATCACCTAGAGGTTCAAGCTGAATAAGACTGGCCAAAACTCATTTCTAAAGTATGTGGCTTTTGCAGAAGAAAGGGTACTGATTCTCTCTAGTATGAAGCCTATTGAGGAGGCTTTATCATTTTTGTACTAAAGAGAAGCAAAAATGATCAAGTTAAACTTAAGTTTTAACCTTCTGCTTTTATCCATACAATCTTAGCAGCTGAATGCAATCAGGGCAATGCCTTCACATTTCATCACATCACAGTACAAAAATTAGTTAAATGTGCCACCTGGTTTGGAGTGATTGAGCTTTACCCAGTGGATGATATAGATGGAGTTATTTTTGTGGATTCATCCAGGAAGTTCTAGAGAGGACATCTAGTGGGAAAAAGGAGACCTAGAGTACTTATGATTTCCCAATGAATTTTACTAACCCTATAGAATCAGGTCAAATTCAAATGGGGGAGTAATTATACTGTAATTATATCTAGTCCCAATTAAACAATGCCTTAGATTAAGAGTGAGGATACCCAGCTATAAATGCTCTGAGCACAACCCTCTATATGAAGACATATAATAAGAGTTTCAATGACAAATTAAACTTAAAAATAATAAAGTCTAATTACAGAGGTAACATTTTATTGGCATGTTTTAAAATACTGTTTTAAAAAATTGAGTCCTTTCACTATTTGGGAGCACCTCTATCTAGGAAATTATAGTAAAGAAAGGCAATTACATGAACCAAAACATCATGATAATTTAGCTCTTCAAGTTTTAGTTTGGTATATGATTGATAGGCTTGGTCTACAAACATTTCATTTTTTTCCAGGAGGATGTAAATTGGGTTCACACATCAGGACAGTTTTCTGTAGTTTCTGTAAACATCATTATTATATATTCTTTACTTAATTGTAAATAATAGTTGTGTCCTTAAGGGCTGTTTGTTCTTAAATGAACTCTCCTACACATGAATGAGAATTTCTTTCAAATATCATACCCCCCAAAAAGAATGTGAGTATCACCTCTACTGAGCTGGTTATGTAATGGTGATGCTGGATGAGGGATTGAAGCATGAACATTGGTTGGGACATTCTTATGCCTGCTTAGAATAACAAGCAGTTGCCATTGGAAGTGGATGTGGCACTTTGAATAATGAGATTTGTGAATCTGGCTTTGTTGATTCCTCAGCAGATGTGGTATATGTGTTCTTAGAGACGTTTTCAGGGTAAATCTACTGAGGGTTATTTTCCCTTGGGCCTCAACATGAAACCAGACTCCAGCTGACACGTGATGACTGGGGATTGCCCAAATGTTAGGAAGCATTTGGGGTTTATGGAAATAACTAACTTCATTTTGTTACTTTATTAATTTTCAACAACTTTAATCAGATATGCAAATTTTTTCTAGAGTGTGATCATGGCCTCATCCCTTGTATTCCTTTGACTTGTCTCAGCTGATTGAAACATTAATTGATGCTTTAAGAGACATCATTTCTTCAGGGGGAAGGTGAAGGCAGTGGTTGAAAGCATGGAATACAAAGACAGATTCCTCGAACCTAGTCTCAACTCTCCCTAATACACCTCTCTCTACCTCAATATCTCCTACTATAAATGGTGATAGAGGTGTTTTGAAGCATGACTATGCCAAAATATTGGAGCAAGTAGAAGGTACCCTGGCATACAGTTAGTGCTGCTTGGTACTGTGTGATTTATTATTAGCAACTTGTCTCAATTATTTTACAAACTAACACTCTTTATTGGTATATTAGTTTTATATTGCTGCCTAACCAGTTACATATATTTTAGTGGCCTAAAACAACACAAATAGGCTATCTCTGCCTGGAGAAGCCCGCACAAAATCATGGTGTGTATTTCTATCTTTCTCTCCCATTTCCCATGATTTCTGTTGTTTCTCCCATTTCCCAATTATTTTTTTTACTGGCCTAACTAAAACAAAACAAAACCAAACAAAAAAACACAAATGTATTATGTTACTGTTCTAAAAGTCAGAAGTCCAAAATGGGTCTTACTGGATAAAAATCAAGATATCCTCAAGACTGTATTCTTTGTGAATGTTTTGGAGGATCATGTTGTCCTTGACTCTTTCAGCTTTTAGAGGCTGTACATATTCCAAGGTTCATGGCCCTTTCCAGCAATCTCATCCTTTCAAATTCTGCTCCATCATCACATCTCCTTTTTTGGCTCCCCTGCCACTCCCTTTACCTAAAGAAGGACCATTGTGATTACATTGGCTTTATCTAGATAATCTTTAATAACCTCATTATTTCAATTTTTTTTTATCACCATCAAATCTGTTGATGCTTTTTGCTCATATAAGGTATCATCTTCATTGGTTCCAGGGACTAGGACATGGATACTTTACAGGGACCATTATTCTGGCTAACACAATGGTTTGCATTTAACACTAAGGTGAGCCTATCACAAAAATATTAAATTTAATAAAATCACAAAATAATAAGTCTATAATCTTTTATATGTCTGATAATAGGAAGACTTAGTGCTAAGCAAATGCTTATTAAAAAAATCATTTTATCTGAAAGTCAAATTTAACTGGCATACAGTATTTATTTGCTCCATCTGACAACCTTATATAACAAGGATTCTGGTACCTGACAGTATTCCTAGGAATCCCACAAATAAAAAAAAATTGCATTGCAAATGTGGGCTATACCATTGATTGAACTCTGGTTTTAACAGTGATGAATGTTAGATGCTCAATAAACTAATTTCTACCATTTGAAAGTGCTTTATTATTTTTATGGAATTTTCTCCTATGTTTTAACACTTAAATTTTTAATTTATCTGGTATGTGTAAAAGATATAAATTCTTTTCTAAATTTTATCTTGTTGATGCAATATTCTTATATAAATTTACATCTTAAATATTGTCCTGCAATTTCTTAATCCTGTGGCTAACTTTGTCCTCAAAGTATAGGGAAAACATTGCTAGAATCTTGCTTGATTAACTATTTGTTCCTACATGTTTGTTGGTGAGAAAGTTTCAAGGTGCCATTGTTTTATTTTTACCATGTTACATTCTTCCCCAAACAGAGAGTGGCAATGTGGAGCCATGTAATTAAAGAAGGGATTGAGTGTCATAAAAGGTACTTTGTTTACAGAATTTAACCCTAGGAGCTCTATTGAGGGTGAGATAGGGAATAGAAAACTATTAGAAGAAATATCTGTTAGGAGGATAACATGAAGTGCAAGCAAAAGTATAGAGACCCAAATTTAAGAACCAGCAATGAGAAAGAACAGAATGATAGCGAATATTCATGAAGACCCACCAAAAGTCCTAAAATTTAATTGGCCAGTTTACTCATTATGCTCCCCTTAAGACATTCGCTCAATCAATAAATCAATGATTCTTTTCTCCAACCAGTATTAATTTAGATCTTCTGTTGGTTGGGGAACCTTCTTGATGCCAGAAGTAGAGGGTAAACAGCACAGATCTGGGGAAATCCTATTACTTTTATAGCAAATGCCAAATGTATTATGCAATTACCATAACTACATATAGAAGAAAGAACAACATTAAAAAAGGACTTTTTGCCAAAGGGAAAACTGGAGCCATCATGTCTGCTTTAAGATGTGACTAGTCTTAACTCTATTTGTTTTTCTCCAGAGTTCTTTCCCAGAAAATTTCATTCTGACCCATACTTCTGTGGTGGTGTCTCCATCGTATGTTTCTCCCATATTGAATGTGCTATCTCACATTTCCTATTTTCATCTCTGTGGTTTCCTGTTCCCCTGGACTTGTCATAGGCAATGGCAATGAAAAACAGAACTTCACCCTCAGGATTTATGTTGCTGGGGCTTCTGCAGAACAGCAGGGCTATAGGCATTGTCTTCACAGTTATCCTTGTTATTTTCTTGGTGGCTATAACTGCAAATTTGGTCATGATAATTTTGATCCAGGTCAACTCCCACCTCCACACACCCACGTACTTCTTGCTCAGCCAGTTGTCCATCATGGACACTCTTTTCAGTTGTACCACTGTCCCAAAGCTCCTGGTTGACATGGTATCTGAAGAAAAGACCATTTCCTTTGTGGCCTGTGGCATCCAGATCTTCCTCTACTTGACCATGATTGGCTCAGCGTTCTTTCTTCTGGGCCTCATGGCCTATGACTGCTATGTGGCTGTGTGTAACTCTCTTCGGTACCCAGTCTTGATGAAGCTCAGAGTGTGTTTTCTGCTGGCTGCTGGTGCCTGGTTTGGCGGCTCCTTGGATGGATTTCTGCTCACCCCCATCACCATGAATGTCCCCTACTGTGGCTCCCGCAATATCAACCCTTTTTTCTGTGAAATTCCTGAAGTTCTCAAATTAGCCTGTGAAGACACATCCTTGTATGAAACCCTGATGTACATCTGCTGTATACTCATGTTGCTCATACCCATCTCTATCATCTCAACCTCCTACTCTCTCATCTTGTTAACTGTCCACCGCATGTGCTCTGATGAAGGTCGGAAAAAGGCCTTTACTACATGTTCCTCTCACTTGACGGTAGTCAGTATTTTTTATGGAGCTGATTTCTATACTTATGTTCTTCCCCAGTCATTCCACACCCCTGAGTAGGACAAGGCAGTGTCAGCATTCTATACCATCATCACACCCATGCTGAATCCTCTGATCTACAGTCTCAGAAACAATGGTGTCATGGGAGCATTTAAAAAGATATTCACACGATGCTCATCTACTCAGAAAGTAGCAATAGGTGCTGTTTAGAAGTCTATCATCAAAGTGATGGAGAGGTTTTACACCAGAAATATTTTCCCAAGGAACTTTACACATGTGTCCTGTTTCATCATAGAATAGTTGGACAGTTATTAGAGAATACTAATTTTTGGCAAACAAGAATTTTCATTCTGTATAGATTCTTGTTCCAGGGAAGGATATTTCATGAGCTGTACAGACATTTTTGTCTATCAAAATTTATTCATTAACAAGTAAACTACAGTAATTCATCTATTCTTGGCTCCTTCCTTTTGATGTTGGGGGGGGAAGATATTAGAGTTCACAGTAACTCCTTTTACTCTAAAACAAACAGATAAACAAACAAACAGACAAATAAAGAACTCTTCAAAGCTAAAGCCAAAAATTTGTGGTCAATTTTGTAGCAATAGGGAAGCGGCTGTGGCTCAATCAGTAGGGCTCCCGTTTACCATATGGGAGGCCCCGGGTTCGGTTCCCGGGTCCTCCTGGTGAAGGCAAGCCCGCCCGCATGGCGTGGTTAGCTGACCCAGCGAGCACAAGCAGCAAGGGGGGGGATAAATGAATAAATAAATAAAATCTTTAAAAAAAAAAAAAAAAATTTTGTAGCAATAAGGTATAGAAATACTAGACCACAAGTGACAAGGAGAAGAAATCATACAATTTTAATGATGTATTTTATTATTGCAGTTACACTAAACAGACTGTAAGCTCTATGAACATCTTTTCATCTCCTGTGCTGAGTACTGTCACATACCAAGAAACAATAAATAGTGGGTGGCTTTAACTTACTTGACCATGAAAGTATGAATGACTGAGAATTGCACATCTATTGAAAAATATGGATTTTTAAAATATTTAGCAAGAGAGAAAACCACAGTGCCAACTTCTTTGTTACTGTAACAGCAGTGTAGTAAGCTAAATGAAGCTATAATCCAACACAGGAAAGAACTTCACTTTTTCCAGTTCTGTGTGATCCCACTAAAGCATTTAGAGGAAGTATAGGTTTTGTTCTGAGTGAAATAAGAGGCACCTGGAAAGTTATCAATCGAGATTTGACAGGAAGCGGCTGTGGCTCAATCAGTAGGGCTCCCGTTTACCATATGGGAGGCCCCGGGTTTGGTTCCCAGAGCCTCCTGTTGAAGGCAAGCCCGCCCGCACGGCGTGGTTAGCTGACCCAGTGAGCACAAGCAGCAAGGGGGGATAAATGAATAAATAAATAAAATCTTAAAAAAAAATAGAGATTTGACATGATGAAATTTAAATTTTTAAAAAGGATTACTTAAAAAATGATTACTATGCCTATAGTGTGGAAAATATAGTACATAGCAAGGGTGGTCACAGGAAAACAATCTGGGAGGCATCAAAGATGAAAAATGAAAATGGCTTTGAGTAAGTTGAGTAGTAGAGGGAGAGTTTTGGTAATAAAGGATTTATCTCTTGAATTGGCTGTATATTGTCAGAGAAGATAGAATGAAGGTTAATTCAGTAGATTGGACACAAATGACTAGAAAATATTTTAATTCTAATTATTAAGATTTTGAACACTTGCTAGAGTGGCAGGTTTGAATAGGAGGAATAAAAATTCAGAAACTGACAAAATAAATTTGAGATGTCCATTATATGGGCAAGTGATATGTCAATAAGTCAATTGGAAATCTTCAGAATAGTAAGAATACTTAAATACAGAATCAGTTAGGAAAACTTAGGTAAGATAAAGGGTTTGAGCCTGAGCGTTGAGGCAGGTGGGATGAGTTGGGAAACACATGCGATACCATTTTGACTTTGATGAGGTAGGAATAAGTGAAATCTCAAACACAAGTGAAGGATGTGTTTAAATAAGAAGAGGGTTTTCACAACTGTCACAGGAGAGGATAACTGGTGTGGGGTGCCAGTGATGTGGGGATATGTGGAGAGGGGTGCACTTGGGGCATGCATCTTATGCCAAATGAATAAGTTCTAGTGGTTGTGGGCCATTGTGTTGGTGGGATGAGACCCATGCAATAACCATAAGAATACTGAATTCCCATCTTGGGAATTGCTGCTTTATTCTCTTATATAGTGGCAAAAATCCCCCAAGCACATGAGCAGTGCCTAGTGAAGTACAAACAGACCATTAACCAGGCCCTTGATAATGATGGCTGTACTTTTGAACCTTGTCATTGTGAAAATGAAACTTAGCCTAGTAGTAAATATTGCCTAAGAGTTACCTTCTTAAAGCCTCCTAGATGCTCAATTGTGACCTCTCTTTAAGCTAAACTCAGCATATAAACTTACTACCTTCCCCTAGAATGGGACATGACACTCAGGGATAAGCCTTCTTGGCACTGATGGATTATTACTAAGCACCAACTAGCAATGCATTCAGAAAAAGACATTGACCAATGGGGGAAATATTAAATACAAATGAATTTTTTATGGCTAAGTGATTTCAAAGTGAGTTGGGAGCCTATTTCAGCGGTTACACTTATGCACATCTCAGCAGGATCTCATTAACTGCTACAGTAAACAGTGCTTCAAATAGCAGGGATTCTGAGGGATCTGGAGACATGACACTATAAACAGGAAAGACAACCTCAGGAATTTGGCATCCTGTCAGTAGGCCTTACTTTGGAATATATGTTCCCCAATGTAACAGAGTTAGACTCATTTATAATTTCCCTACACATGGTTTTTCTGCTCCTTTTATTTGAACCTATAATTAGCACTATTCTCATTAAATATATGTCCCAGATACTTAAATCTTCAGTCTGTTCATATGCTAGTTGAGGCATCAATCTCAGCAGAGCTGCAACATCAGCTCTCCAGTTCATTGGACTTGCCCAGGAAAAATAAACAAAGGATGATGATAGAAAATGCCCATTCCCCCAAAAAACAGAGAATATCTAATACTGTAAACAAGGCAGTTCCATCCATCTGCCCCATGGGATCTAGGTCCACTCTCAATCAGAAACAGAGTGGGCATCACTTCCCCAAATCCTCAAGGTTGAGGAATGAACAAACATAAGTGGGGAATGCAGTTAAGGACTAAAGTAAACATTATTATTCTGGCAATGGATGAACTTGTATTATTGATTTAAAGGCAGTGATCACTAGAGGTTCTGAGGGAAGACAGAGGGAAGAATAGATTTAACATGAGGTTTTTTTGGGACATTGAAATTGTACTGGATGACATTGCAATGACTGATATAGGACATTATACATTTTGTCAAAACCTATTAAATTGTGTGTAGCAAAGTGTAAACTGTAATGTAAACTATAGACCATGGTTAATAGCAATAATTCAATATGTGTTCATCAATTGTAATTAATATACTACACTAAAAAAAGATGTTGTTAATTGGGGAAAGTGAGGGAGTTGGAGGGGTGTGGTATATAGTCATTCCATATATATATATATGGAATCAACTAGTGGAATGGTAAAGTAACCATATTAAGTAGGAGTATAACACAAATGATTTGACCTATAAGAAGACCTGATTTCTCTGGTGAAAACTATATTCATTTTAAATGAAATAAAGAATTAAAAAAATTGGTTTTACATATAATTTTATAAAGAATCAATTTTATTGATACATCTTAATAAAACATACAATTCATCCAAATGTACAATTAATAGTATTTGGTATAATTGCATAGTTGTGTGTTCATGACTTCAATCATTATTAGAGCATTTTCATTATTTGCATAATAGTAAATTAAAAAAAAGACAAACAAATAAGAAAATTCTTCACCTCTCAGTCTCTCTCTGTTTTCCCTACTGTGCAGAGCTGCAATTTCTTGCTATTCATGTGCAACTATTTGTTTATTAAGCAATTTTATTGAGATCTATTTACAAACCATATGATCTATGCAAAGTGCATAATCAATGGCTTTAAGTATAATCACAATATTGTATATTCATCATCTCAGAAATTTTGGATCAATTTCATTACTGCAAAAAGGAAGACTTTACACCCTTTAGCATTCCTTCCCCAGCCCTACATAACTACTAATCTAATTTAACCTTTATAAATTAATTCATATTTAAATTTTATAGAATTATAATCATAAAATATGTAGTACTCTGCTTTTGGTCTCCTTTACTTAGTATATATATTTTAAGAGTGTGATATTAACAACATTTTATAGTATTAATCTATATGTTTTCAGCTTCAAAGAAAAATGGTCATTTGGATGCAATTTTACCCATATTCATATTTCATATAATATATATATATTTCACGTAATATATTTAACTCATAATAGGGCAATCAAACATGATTTGTCCTTTTGTGTCTGACTTTCTTCATTCCAGGTTCATCCATGTTGTCATGTTTCACAACTTCATTTCTTCTTAATGTTCATAATATTCCATTGTGTCTATACTCTACAAATTTTTTATCCATTCATCAGTTGATGGACACCTGAGTTGTTTCCAGCTTTTGGCTGTCATGAATAATGCTGCTATGAACATCGGTGTGCAGATGTCTATTTGTGTCACTGCTCTCTGTTCTTCTGGGTATATACCTAACAATTGTATTGTAGGTTCCCTTGGTGAATCTATATTCTACGTCCTTAGGGACTGCCACACTCTCCTCCACAGTGGCTGTACCAGTCTCCATTCCCACCAACAGTGAATAAGCATTCCTATCTCCCCAAATTCTCCCAAAAATTTATAGTTTTCTGACTTTTTAATAGTGTCCAGTTTAATAAGTGTGAAATGCTATCTCATTGTAGTTTTGATTCGCATCTCTCTAATCGCTAGTGATGTTGAACATTTTTCCATGTGTTTCTTTGCCATTTGTATTTCTTCTTTGGCAAGTTGTCTTTTCAAGTATTTTGCCCATTTTAAATTGAGTAGTTGGTCTTTTTATTGTTGAGTTGTATGATCTCCTTTTATATCATGGATAATAAACCTTTATCAGATATTTGATTGTCAAATATTTTGTCCCATTCAGTGGGCTGCATTTTCACCCTTTGGAGAAAGTCCTTTGAGGTGTAAAAGTGTTGAATTTTGAGGAGCTCCCATTATTCTATTTTTTCCTTTTCTTGCTCATGCTTTGGTGTTAGATTTAAGAGACTATCATCTACCACAAAATATTGAAGATGTTTTTCTACATTTTCTTCAAGGAGTTTTATGGTTGTTGGAGACCCATAGACAATCTAAGTAAAAGCAGGCTCATAAACTTGTAGGAAAAGATGGCATTACAAATATAAGTAGTTGGCAGATCCTTCCAGGCAAATATAAAAAGACAAAAATTAAAAGATTAACACAAAAGAAAATACAGATTCATTGTTGTCTAGGCCTAGACCAAGTCCCCAGAGTCCCCACCATATGGAGAGCAAGAATGGCCATGAAGAAAGCTTAACTTAACTTAGCTGAGAACCACATTTTGTTAAACAAGATGCAAAGAGACAGTTGTCAGCCACAGACACTCACCAGAATAGCTGTGGAAGGAAGCCAAAACGCAAGAAGACTGTGAGGTGCACTTGCAAACCCTGTGGCTCAGTGAGTTATGAAGGTCAGAAATACACAAAGTGATATAGTGAATGAATCATACCACATAGATAGCCATAACAGAAGTCAGAATCAAGGTTATTTTTGGTGATTGAGTGAGATATGTTAGATGTTTCAGTGTGTTGGTAATAATCATTTTCTTGGCTCCAGTCATGAATAAATGAAAGTGTTTGCTTTGTGTAAATTTCTCTATATGTGATCAACATTTTTGGACTTTTCACTATGTAATTTATATTAATTGTTATAATTTATAGAAAATGAGTATTTATTTCAATCTATATTTCATTATTCAGTAAATATTCTAGCATAATCAAAGACCTTGTTTAAGTAGTGGGTAGTGTATTGCAAATTGATGTGTCCATGTGGATGTGTTAAAGAAAAGCAATGAATGTCATATCTGGTTTCACTGGATGAAGAAAGGTACAAATCACATGGAAGGGATAAAATAATTGATAAGCTGAAATTGGAAAGATACCACTAGGTGTTCCCAGTAACAATCCTCTTTCTCTTCCTTATTAATGTCACCTAATATTTTCTGGTAAACTGAATAGTCTAATTACAAAAAAAAAAGAATCCATTTCAAAACAAGTTACCATGTGTCATTCTTATTTGTTATTTTCTAATTCCAGCTCACTTGTATCTAAACATGGTGGCAGGAGCTAGAACAGCTGTCTCTGACTACACAGAGGAATCCTTGTTCAGAAAACTGTGGAGAAGGAAGATAGAAGGAGCAGAATATTAATATTAATTGATATCTTAAAAAATTCAGCAGAAGCAAGGGAAAAGAAGTGACCTCATGAGTCTAATCTAACACTTCTGGGATGTCATAGAAATCTAAGGGGAAGCATGTATCTTTACAAATGTTGGGAAACCAGTGGTTTTAAAGCCAATCTTATGAGCTATCAAGATTTAGTGTGATATTTGTGTTCAAATGAGAAGAGAACTATTTTGAATCCTGGAAAAGCACTTTGTAATATCTGGTCACTATAGTTAATGGACATGTGTTTTAAGAAAATATTCAAAACACTTTGTTTCCATGCCTGCATTTTTTTTTACACTGAGTATAGTTATACAAGATTTACAAGAAATTCTAAAGGATGATGTTTATACATGTATCCTCCATTCTATCCTATGTCCCTCATCTCTATTTCTACAATTTGAAATATGTATTTAAAAATCATGTTGATACATTGAATCTCACCAGGATAGACACAGGGCAAAGATAAACAAAGGGATGATGTGTTTATTAGTACTGCAACTCTGCTGAAATTCAGGGCTCAACTGGTACAAGGATGATCCAAAGATTTAAGTCTCTGGGACATATCTGTATCAAGTATAGTGCTAATTATATGCTCAAATAAAAGAGGCAGATGAACCGTGTGTAGAGAAACTATAAATGAGTCTAATGGCATAGTAAATTTAATTTTCTAGATAAACATTTGATGCTGTATGCATCCATAAGGAATTAATTTAGAAACATATAGAATACCCTTTCTGAGATCAAACCAGCAAGAATCACAAAATAGAGAGCTACTAAAGTAAAAAGTAACAGTAACAACTAAATTGGTATGCCTTATTTAGTTGAAAAACATCAATCATTAGATTACATTTAAACATTAAATGCAGAAAGCACGTAATTACACATAATTATCAAGCAAGACAAGATAAAACATACTTTCTATATTATTTAACAAAAAGCATTTAATATATAATTTTATTGAATATCAAATATTGTATAAGGGGTTAGAATATAGAATAGTGCAAAAAATAGCCTTTGTCTTTATGTAGTTTATAATGTATGATTATAAATAATTGTCTAATATGTTATTAAAATAAATTATAGAAAAGATAAAACTGATGCAATTTAAAAATATTGTTTCAAGTTTATTTGATCAACAAATGATTTGGGAAGCACCAGACTAAAAATGATGAAGAGTTTTGCTGAAGATTTGGAAAGGGGGAGCTTATATTTTACAAAGGCAGACGCAAGTGAGGTAAAAATTCTGATTTGTTATCTGAGGTACATTGCCTGATCTGGGCTATTTTTGGAGGAAGGCCTTTCCTTAAGTGTTCTATTTCTGATTGGCTGGTATTAAAGCGCAGTCACTTTGTACCAAGACTGCCTCTGACAAAAATCAGGTTACTTGGGTTTGTCTTTGGTCAGAGATTGACTAAGACTAGACACCCAATCTAATGGCCTACTCTCTTTTATTTTAACAGTTATTATAATAAAATAATATAGTGTTTTTGTCAAACAGAGGAAGTTAATACATGGTTTCAGATGTTGGAGTCCTGAAAGAGCAGAAAGACACCTTGAGATAAACCACAGGTAATGACTATAGGAAGCAGATTGTTTCCATACATGTGGAATCAAACAGAACAGATGGGGTAGCCAGAACCTAGGATCTCAGAGGAGACTCTTAGTCCGCAGAAGAGGGCATGCCTCCTGTCTTATGCTGAATCTTAGTCCCAACATCAAAGAGCAGAATATACAGGGGTAGATTTCAAGCTGAGAGTCCATGGATAAATAACTGACACAAGTTTGATTTCCAGTAAGTTCTTTCCACTCCCCTTCCTCCTACAAACACATCCTCCTCACAGCACACACACATCTAGTCCCATCAAATCAATAACATTATAGATGCAAAGTTTTGTTGAAAATTACATTCAGTGTTTATACTGTTATGATGTTGTAAATATTCACAACTGGGTGATTACTAGCACTATAGTTACATTTCCTGTAAGATGCATTTTTTTTCCCCTGGAATTCATTATGTCTTAGGTTGGTTGGTTTGTTCGCTTGTTTGAATTATGCTTATCTACCATATGAATAATTTTTATCTAGATAAATATCATCTCAATATTGCAACTACTTCAGTAATGCTTTCGATTTCTTCTTCATTTAAACCTGCTGTACTAAAATTCCCTGATGATGTCTTGATATGGGTTCTTTTAATCAATTGTACTGGAGATTTGAAGTGCTTTTCGATCTTGAATCCAAGTCTTTTAATTCAAGAATATTTTCTGAAAACCTTTCTTTAATATTTCTCTCTCTCAAATTTTTCTATTCCTTTCTTCTTGATTTCTTATATTTGGAAATTGGGTCCCCTAGACTGAATCTCTAATTTCATTATGTTTTCTTTCCTAATTCTCATATCTTTATTTTATTTTCCTTTATGATTCTAATGATCATGTTTTAAATTTTAAAAATGTTTTTATTCCATCTTGTGTTACTTTTATACCTTAGGTTTTTTATCTCTCTGAGTAGATTAATTGCAGTTCTTTTTTTGAAGAAGTTGTTTTGTTCCTTATAAACTCTATGTCTTTCCCACCCCTCCCCCATTTTTTTAGGAGATACCAGGGAAGGATTCTGGAACCTCATACATGGGCAGCAGGAGCTCAACCACTGAGCTACATCTGCTCCCCAAGGAGCTGTTTTTTTTTTTAATTTGTTTGTTTCTTTTTAGGTGGTACTGGGGATCAAACCTGGGACCTCATACATGGGTAGCAGGAGCTCAACCACTGAGCTACACCCACTCCCCTATGTCTCTCCATTTTTTTTCCTACTATTTTGATTTGGATTTTGGCTTTCATTTTAGAAAATGTATTCAAAAGGCTTGTGGCCCCTGAATTTCTCTTAATTGAAAGGACTATGGTCCTAAGCAAGAATTATAACTGGTAGACTTAACTGAACCATGGTCTCCCAGGTTTTTCACTTGAGGGCCACAGTTTACAGTATCCTGAGATATTTCCTTTGGGAAGGTCTGTTTCCTAAGAAAGGCATCTGTCTTCGCTGCCAGGATTCTGAGAGCTGAAGGAGGTAAAAGAGCTTGGGGTGGTAGGGTCTTCACAACTCAATACATAGACATTCCACTTATACCCCCACTGCTATCCTAATGTTCCAAGGTCATAGGCTCTCTTAGGTTCAATATCTCCTTAAAGATCTTCTAGTGGTTTGCCTGGTTTAGGAGAAGCAGTTGCCCAGATGTGTGAGGTTGGTGAGAGGATCTGGGAACTAAGAACTACCCGTACAGAGTTTTAGCCAAGCCTCCTGTTTTCAGATCTACCTGTTTAGAGATATCTGGTAACTCCAGTTTGAAGCTTTTGGAGGTATTCTTCAGCACCATTCAACCTGATTGTGAATTTCGCAGATTGACAGCTTAGTTGCCTCCAGATTTAGTTCAAGTAAGTCAGTTATTAGTTACCTTTCTAACTCTCTAGCCTCCAAAACATTATTTTTTGTGTTTCTTCTCCCAAACTTTTGGTCCTTGTGTATTTGTGCTTTCAAAATAAAACAAAGCAAACTCTTCACTATAATTTAAGTGAAGATTCAAAAGGAAGAAGGAACAATGCACGTTCAAGCTTCCATATCTAATCAGAAATTTATACAATTTTCATTTTTGCCCTTATTCTTATTATTTCATTTGTATTTTTTATTCTCATTGTTTTTGCTTTTCTAGTTTCACTCAAAATGTCAATTTTGTTGATAATAATTGCTTCTGGTATGCCACTCTTCTGGGGTTGATTTCCTTCTTCCTGAAGAATTTCATTTAGTTGTTTTCTTTTTTTACTTGTTTTTTTCCTTCTTTATAGTGAGTGATAAATGCTTTGGCACTGTAACTTTCACTTTCAAATGATAGTTTAGTTGGGTTTTCAATTGTGGATTGAGAATTCACAGTATTTTCTTTGGTACTTCCTATTAGAACTTCAAATTATTTAGAAGCATATTCTTTAGTATCCATATATTTAGATTTTCCTGTTGTCATTTTGTCAATTCATTTCATGTTTGAGTCCATTATTGACATAATCTGTATGAGTTCAATTATTTGAAATTTGTTAACTTTTGTCTTTTGACAAATGTCAGGGACGGTCTTGGTGAATGTTCATGGTTGTTCAAAAAAAAATGCATTCTGAATTTGTTGGGTAGAATATTAAATAAATATAAACTATTTACACATTTAGGATACTTACATTGTCATAGTGGATTGATCCTTTATCATAATATAATTTACTTCTTTGTCTTCAGTAGTTTTATTTGCTCTGAAGTTTATATTAACAGGTACCATTCCTGTGTTTTTAAAAACTTAATGAATGATATGACTTTTTTTATCCTTTTATTTTCAATTTGACCCTATCATTGACTTTGAAGTGAATTTGTTATAAACAGCATGTTTTTTTTATCCCCTTTGACAATTTCTATCTTTTGATTGTGATATTTTGACCATTTATATTGAAAATAATTATTGCTATGTTAGAGTTATGATTCTTCGTTAGCACTTTTCCTGTTCCTTTCCTTTGATTGCCATTCTTCTGTTTCTTTTTTCTTGCCTTTTGATGGGATACTTGAACAGAGTTTACAATTCAATTTTTATTTGTTTATAGTTTTTAAATGAATTTTTTATCTTTTTATATGTCTACTTAGTGAATTACAATGTATATATGTGAATTGTTATAGTCTACCAATATCAACATTACACCTCTTCCAGTGAAGTGTGGAAACCTTGCTTTGAATCCTTTACCTTCCCAAGCTTTAAATATTATAGCAAATAGTGTTAGAGTTTGTGTGTTTGTTTGTTTTTCAATATTAACTGTTCTTTATACAACCCATGAAGGAAAGGTTGTGCCCATATCTCTCTCTTTATGTTGTTTTTCCTTTCTGATGCAAAGAATTCCTTCTTTTATCATTTCTTTTCTGTTCAGATTTTCCTTTAGCCAATATTTAAGAGTAAGTGTGATAGGAACAAATTATTTTAACTTCCCTTCATCTAAATATGTCTTTATTTCTCTTCCATTCTTGAACGATTGTATTGCCTGATATATAATTAGTGGTTGGTAAATATTTTTGTTCAGCATGTGAAAAATGTGCTACTTCCTACCAGCTACAATTGTTCAGAAGAAATATCCACTGTCTTTATTTCTTTCTGCATTCAGGATTCATTGAGGGTCATATCAGGTTTATAGGAGGACTTAGAAGAAACTCCAACCCCACTGCTGATATATCAAAGAAATATTCAAGGATATGTGTTGTCTAATCTAATAAGCTGTTGATGAACATGAGTCACACAAAAAGATAGAATAAGGGTAGAGATGTCCATTGTATCATAATTCATGAGTTTGACCTTAAAATATGATGGCTGAAGGAAGCATGGGACATTGAAATAGAGACAACTTGATATCATAAATGTGTGTAATAAGAAGTCATTACTATGCAATAGAGTCAAGAGAATATTTCCAAATTTCACTTGGTTCCAGCAGGCATCAATTATTTTAACCAATCCAAATTTGTGGCATGCAAGTTCCTGTCTTCAGTCAATGAAAGCTGAAGAAGCTCTACAGACAGGTTGGTTCCATCACCATCAGAAAGAGTTGACAAAGATAAGCTGAATTGGTACAGTTCATTAATACACACTTAATAAAAACATTGATTATCAAACAGAAAAGAAGCACCAGCTTACTCTAACTTGGTGAGCACAATGTGGGTGGTAGTGACAAAGTCGTTACTTCATTAACCAACATCCATGAGGAAGAAACCTATACACTGACCAAATCAGATTTATTGACCCCATGCAGTGAAAGAGGATGCACCACTGAAGCCATGGAAAACTTTCAATAGGTGAGAGGAAGGAAGAATATTTTATATGGTTTGGGATCTTTCTGAAGGATTCTGTGGAGGTTGAAATGAGGTTGGGGCCATTTCTAAATTAGTTGTCGTTTCTGAGGTGGGATTAGAAGAAATGAGGTATAACCAGGGATTAGGTTCTATCATGAGCAGAGGACAGCTTACTAATTGGGTTTATCTAGTGAGTAGGTACAGCAAAGTGGATCTGGGGCATCATGAGAAAGAAATCAGTAGACCCACAAGGAGAAGGTCTTTATGGCAATTCACAGCTGCTGTAAGAATTTAGGAGACTCTATGTTCCCTCTGAAATTTTTTTTAATTTTTTAATTTTTATTTTTAAAGAAGCTTTAGATTACATAAATGTTGTTCCCTCTGAATTTGCAGCTGTTTTATCTAGTTCTGTTTCCCCATGTGAATAATGAAGGCTAATTTTTTTCTTGTCAGAGGGAATTTTCACATTTCACTCTTTCAGTAAGAAAAGGCTAAGGCCAATAAGCACATGGCTTCCTGGGGAGTATTGCACACTGGACCTATGTCTAAAATAATAATAAAACCTCCACATGATGGGCAACTCTCACCCTTAGTTCTTGTGGCCATTAAGACTGACTCAGGATGTGGTGAAGGATGAGTCTGTGGGTGAAAAGTATCAATTACCACAGCTAAACAGGTCTGTCAGCAAATGAAAAATTATTGGAGAAGTAAATATATGAAAGATGGAAAGGAATGAATTAAATAACAAAAAGGAGGAAAATAATTTTCTGGATACTTGTACAAAAGGAGAGTGAAAACAGTAAAGGGATGAGGAAAAGAGAAGCAGAAAAGGGGAAACACATATCTGTTCCTTGAATGTGAGAGCCAGCAGGCCAACAAGCAGTATTTCTTGCAATTTTTTCTTCCCCAAAGTTTTAAGTGTCTCCAAAATCACCCTTTGTATATAGCTATTTGGAAAAAGTAACTCCTACTGGTCCTTCAGTTTCACAAAGAAAACATAACCTGCCCCTTTCTATCTACAGGAGACATCTTCAGCTGAGTCCTTCTTTCATCATTTTCCATGTTGTAGGCATTACAGCTATGTCCAAAACACCCATGTCCATGTGATAAAGATCCACCAATACCCATTTCATTCCCACTATTGGAGATATACAAAGATTGAAAAATTCTGCCCATTTAGAGTTAGAAATGTCCATCTGACTTGCTTTGACCAATGCAACATGATAGGAAGTAGAGTGCTTATCTTCCAGGAGGAAGCATTTAGGTAGTTTGGGCTCAGCTCTCCAATCTGTATTTCTCTGTCGTGGGAGCACATATGGAAATAGAGATGTCTGAAGGGACAAAAAAGCTTGGAATGCCAAATCTATATGTAGAAGACACCTGCCTCAGATAGTCACAAGGCACATGGGCTGAATGTTGTATGTGCAAGAAATAAATCCATGTGCATTTAGGCGATGATTATCTGCAGTTGTTACCTCAGTATCCTCTCACTTATCCTGATTAATTCAAACATTTACATTTGACAAGGGTCTCAAATGAATGGTATTTTTTGTTCTTTACATTAAGCCATCTTGTTTCCATACATTTTAACAGCAATGCCACCTCCAGACCTGTGTCATAAACAAATTTTGGTCATGACATCTGGTAATCACCTCTGAAGACTCCGGTAAATCATGGAATGAACATCTTACTCACTCCTGTAATTAACTGGTACTTCTCACAGAACTAGTGTCTAAAAGAGGTTGAGTAAATCTTAATTAAAATTTCCAGCTCACTTTATTGACTTTAATTTTTTTAATTTCATATCTATGTCCCATATTCAAAAACTTGCATGGATTTAGGCAGAGTTGTATTTCTAGTTTCATAACAATGGAAATAACATGGAAAATATATAAGGTACTTAGAATTTTTATACACGTTAAAATGATATGACCTTTATTTTATATAGATGGAAAAAGATTTGCCTAAATATTGAGCATTTATTTAATCCTATGGAGAAGAACTAAATTTGGATTGAATTTAGAGATCTAATTGTCTCACGGTGTGAGTGCCCACATTTCTTTTTGTTTTAACCAATTCTGGAACATTACATTGTGGTGACTTCAACATATGAGAATTCCAAATATAGAAAGATTACATTATTAAAACCTGAAATATCTCTTTTTTATACTCCAATTCTCATTCTTAGAGCCAAACAAAAAATGAAAAATTTCACATACACAAAACACTTAGGGACTCTCTGGGGAGATTACCTTCCCTTCAGATTTTTATAAAAGAATCTATGACCCACTGTTCTCTCTACTTCTTATTTTAAGTCTCAAAAATATATAATTTATAATTTATTTGTTTGCTAATTCTAGATTGTTTAGCTTATGCAGCTTTTGTTGCTTGAGAAATAATAATGTATGTTCTTCAAAAATTAACTATGCAAGTAGTATTTTCCATAATGAAATATATATTGAGCATGCCCAAAATTGTATTGTTACACTTGCACATATTTTTAACAAGGCACTATGTAAGATCACAGGAAAACAAAGTAAGTTTTCAATTATAAAATATTTCAGGTAAACCCACACATTTGTAGTGGAATTTGAAAGACTGGCTATTCTTGGAACCTTTAGAAGAGAGTGGATAGATGTCATGATTTTCAAGTCCTTTTCATGTTCAAAAGATAAATTAAGTATTTTTTTTTCATATGCTCATCTCCTTCTGCAGCAGTCTTTGTAGAGCATCTTTTACATCTTTGTTCCTTAGGGTATAGATGAGAGGGTTCAATAACGGTGTGACAATGGTGTAGAAGAAGGTGAAGAACTTACCATATTTTGAAGCAAAGTTGTTTTTAGGGTCCGTGTAAACCATTGCCACTGTCCCATAAAACATGAAGACCACAAGGAGGTGGGAAGAGCAGGTGGCAATGGCTTTCTGCCTTCCCTCCTCTGACTTGATTTTCCCAATGGCTTGAGCTATGTAGCCGTAGGACATTAGAATCAACCCCACTGGCACTACGGTGAAGAGGACAGCAGAGATGGTCATCTGCAACTCATTGGAGGAAGTGTCTCCACAGGTCAGGCGTATGAGGGCAGGCACCTCACACAGAAAGTCATCCACATGGTGGTGAGCACAGAACGGCAGCTGCAGTGTGATGAGGGATTGGATCAGACATTCCATGAGGCCCGAAAACCATGCAGTGAGTGCCAGCTTCCAACAGAGAATGGGGTGCATGATGATGGTATAGCGCAATGGCTGGCAGACAGCTAAGTAGCGATCAAAGGCCATCACCACTAGCAAGACACCTTCTGTAGCACCCAGACAGAGGAACACAAAGAGTTGGATAACACAGCCTGTGTAGGTGATAGTCTTGTCTGACCCCCACAAGTTTGACAGCATCTGAGGCACAGTGGTTGTGGTAAAGCAAAGCTCCAGGAAGGAAAGATTGCTAAGAAAGAAGTACATGGGGGTGTGGAGGCAAGGATCTTTGCAAGAAAGTATGATAATGGTCAAGTTACCTAAGATGATCATGGTGTAGAAAATGATGACAATCCAGAAAAGACTCATTTCTAGCTGGGGCCATTCAGAGAAGCCAAGAAGGATGAAGCCAACTGGGAAACTTTTGTTGGTCATTCTTGTTGGTTTTGGCATTGGATTTAGACATAATTACAAGTAATATTTTGTAACTTGATTTTGTATAAAGGCTCTTCTGCAAATTATTTAGAGAAAGCAAACATTATTTTTCTAGGAAGTCTTGAGACACAAAACATATGGATATTTCCCTTACCTTAAGCAAATGTGATAAAATCTTTCTCTCATAAGTCCATATTCTTTATAGAAAAAAGGCATTAGTAAGATACTAAACCTTGGAATTTACCTCTAAAATCTGTAATCACAACATACCTGGTCACTGCCTCCAAATTTCCTTAGATCATTTGAATAGTCTTCCTAAGTTGATCTTTCAGTCACATATGTATTATCTATTCTAAAATATTTATAATAAAATGGTAATCACGAGTCTTATTTTTGAATGCATAGTCAGCAAGAGTAAAAGCATATTATTTCTCAATGCTTTATGATGTCCGTGGGATCCCATGCAATGGATATAATCCCACATAACAGGTCTTCTGCTTCTCAGAGAGTGGTAACAGATCCTGAATAATGAAAACCTGTACCTAATATTATTCTTTGAGTTCCTGAAGAAGCACCTTGGCATAGCAGAAAAACTAGCTTTTAAATAATGCAAACCTATGTTGGATACACAGTTTTTTTACCTCACATGAGTTAATTTGAATTGTTCACAGCAAACTAATTAATTCTGAATCACTATTCTCATCTTAAAATGCTTCTAATAACTTCCACTTTGCTGTTAACGGGGATAACTGTATAATAGTGCCTGTTACATTTTATCACAAAGCACTAAGCACTAATAAAACTAATTGTTATCTAATTTGTGCCCCACAAAAGTCCATTACTTTTGCCCTCAATAATTAATTGGGTATAAAAAAATCAACCAGGTATCATAATTAAAAGAATAGAAATTATATTCTAATTGTTAACTCCATGAGCTTACACAATATATTTAGTTCATAATTACATAATCATACAGTATTTGTCTTTCTGTGTCTGGCATGCTTCACTCAACATAAGTCCTCCAGGTTCAACCATGATATACAAAAGCGTATTATGGTGTTTGTAACTAGCATAGCTATTAGATGGGGATGACAGTGGTTGAAAGGGAAAATCTAAGGTCATGTATGTTACTAGAAGGAAAGCTAAAAACTGTAACATGGGACTATATAAGATAGTATGTAATATGGGTGATATTACATATATAAGACTGTTTTTGCAGAATATAAATACAAATTTATTAGATAGAAAGTAAAAGAATACGAGCTATGTATGGCAGAAGAAGCATAAAAAGATTGGGATGTAATGAGTTTTGTTTGTTTATTAGTATTATTATTATTGGAATAATGAAAGAGCTCTAAGAATGATTGAAGTGATGAATGAATGAATATGTGATTACACCAAATACTATTGATTTTATACTTTGGATGAATTTATACTTTATTTAATATGTATCAATGAAATTGATTTAAAAAATAGATTAAAAAAATAGAAATGAAAAAAACTGTCAAAACTTTGAAATCTGTAACTTTTTAAGGTTTTGTTTTATAAGAAGGAGGAAAATATGATAGAAAGGCTATAGCTAAATATTACCTTGGAGCATTTTTTGGGGGGAAGATTTTCACTGAATATTAATTATCTGTCTTCAGGAATTGTCAAGTAGTCTAGAGGAAATAACATGATGGGCTCAAATTATACTGAAAATTATACTAAAAAGAAATTTGATTCATGGATTGTGAAAATTAAATTATGAAAGTGACAAAATTAGGCAAAAATTTAAGAAAATTATTTGGTGGTATCTCTGTTCAATAGCAATTTCATTCTTTTGTTTGTTCAGTGTCTTCTAAATGCCAGGCATTATGCTATGATCTAGATATACACGAGGAACAAGAAAAATGAAATTCCTGCTTTTATAGGTTTCAAAGACCCTGGAAGTCAGAAGTAACAAGTAAATTAATGATCCAATAAATAAATCATAAAAATGCAACAATTTCAGAAGATGTGTTCTACAAAGGAAAAAGAAGAGGATATAATAATTGCAGAGTAGAGCAGATGGAAGAATTAGAGGAGGATAATTTCATGCATCAAAAGTCTCTTGATATGGAAAAATAAATTGCTGGTATGGCTGGAGCAAACAAAAGTGGGTGTGCACTACAGATACATTGTGTGAATTCAACTTCCCTCTTCTTACTTCCTAAAGATCCTTTTCTTGAAGTCATTTCATTTTTTTTCTTGGCAAGGCATCCTGAATTAATTATACAATGTTCATTCTGTCTCCATTATGCTGTACCACTGGTTCAGATTTCTTCATTTCCACAGACACATATATTTCATTTACTTACCTACCCTGGCTCATAATGCAATACTGTACTAAATTGTGGAGTGTGAGGAAAATTTTGCAAGTTGTCATTCTGTGATTTTATTTTTCAAATACCATGGGTTTAGGATTTCCTTATGCAAGGAAAAAATAAAATCAAGACAGTGGTATTATGTATTATTTGGGGGTTAAAATTACACTGACTTATTTTTTTAAATATAAATCTTTTTTCACTCTATAAATGCATTTATGAACACTATAGGCAATTTAAGATGCATCTAAAACCAAAAGAAAAAGCTAAATGTCATCTGTAATCTAATCATCAAATGTAATATCTACTGTAACTATGTGGTTGCTTATTTTCATTATGTTTTCATTAATAAATAGCACACATATAAATGTAAATATAGTATATACTATAGATGACATAAAATATATGATATAAATTAAAATCAGGCTGTATATAGCTCTAAATTTACATAAATATTATAATTATGAATATGTTGCTATGTATTAAAATGTTTTTAGAAAGATCACTCTTTTGAATATAGTTGAAAGTAATATTCCATCTTAGTAAAACTTACATAACAATTTTCCACTTATTTTGAATGTAGGCTTTCAATATTTTTGCTAATCTAAATCAACACTGAAATGAATAATTATGTGAAAAGCTCACATATCAGTCTGTGAGTTCATTTTTCATAAAAAAAAATACTGTGCCTTTTTGATTCATAAGTTCAGGCTGTTATCTATCAAAGATCTACCATAATCATTTACCTCAGAATGCAGCAACTGGAGCCTCTTTTTGCTTTACTTGTACCACCACTGATAAACATTCATTTTTCTTCTCTGCAATTCAGCAAGTAAAAGAAAGGGACACCATTTTGGCCTTAACTTGCACTTTTTATCATTAATGAATTATTTTGAATTTACTGGTTATCGCTAATTCCTCTTCACTGAACTCTTTCCAGGTACCAAATTTCTTTTTTTAATTGATATATTTTTTATTTGTTTAACTAATTTGTAACAGATGTAAAAGTTATAAATTACTAACTTTTAGCCTTTTTTTTTTTAATGTGGCACACAAAATTATAACACTTAAAAAAGAACTTTTAATATGACTTGCTTCTAATTTCTTTCCTCAGAATTTCTTTTTCTTTTATTCAAACTTTAATTTATTTTCCACAGCATTTTTGTAAGTGCCTATGCTCATAGTTTAGGTGAAATTTTACCCATACTTTTATATATATATTTAATTTCAGTTTTTATGTCAAAACCTTTACTCAGTTTGATTTATTTTATTTTAGTGTTTGTAAAGGATCTAAAATTTATTCCTAATGATGTGTTAAATTTTCCAACACATAGTTGTCAATGAGAACCATGGCAGGAATCACACATTCCATTCTCTTAATTATGTTAAAAAATTGACCTGATCCCACTTGCCCCCCCATTGTTATTTTCATCAGATTATGACAATAGAAACTTCCTTTGATTTCATTAAGTCGTAAGTAATAAATAGATTAACATGTAGATTTTAGTTCTAAATTGTCTGTAGCTTCATAAAGTCTGATCCTGTTCCTAACTGAGAATATATAAAATATCCATACATATTAAAATTAAATACTAAGAATATATTTTAAAACTCACTAAAATAACCACCTCATGCCTTTCAAAATGATGGATTCTTTAAAGTAACTGATATGACATGATAAATAAAATATGAACAATAAAACTTCTGAAGTAAGAGTCATAAAAATATTTGAGGGTTTTGAGTGTATGTTTTAAAATGCAAAATCTACAGTTAATTTCCATCACAGGATTCTGAGGCAGAACAGACCACAATGATATCTTGGGAATCTTAAAATATATCCTGCTCCATAAATTTCCTTTGAACTTAATATAAATTCCATTGAATTCTAGGGAAATGGTATGTCTTCTGAGTTTATGAAAATAAAATCTATTCCATTTTCATTTTATGACATATAGACAGCTTACCTGGTTTGGCAGAGTGGTGCAAAACCAAAGCTTGTCTTCTGCTTGTCACTGACTGTCTCTATCATTAACTTGTGGTCTTATCTCAGTCTCCTTTGCCTGTTCTACCCCATGTATTTAAGCATGTGTTCATGTACACATTAAGAGGTGGGCCACAAAGGAACATCCAAATTTTTTGCCATTGAGGGAAAGAGCATAAGGAGGAAAGAGTGAACTCTACTTCTTAGGAAATCCCTGGAGTGTTTTACCTTTGAGAGTAATTAACTGCCAGGCCAAAAATGTAAGGATATAGGAAATGAAACAACACATCTTTTATTTTCAATAAATTAACTAAGCTATTACTATTTTCAGTTGACAATTTAAATAGTTTTTCATATAATTAAGCAATTGATTTATTGATTATATATGCTAATAAACTTTGGTTTATCTATTCATTCTCCATGTTTATTGAGCATCTTCTGTATTTCCACCCCTGTGATAGTCACTATAGATAGAACCAAAAGAAAATCAGAAAGAACTGAGGTAAAACTATTGTATTCTGAAATAAATAGCATGTAATATTATAAAACTGTAAAAAAGAGGAGATTGAAATATCTAAATACAAAAGAGAAAGAATTTTATAAGGAGATTTTGGTGTTCAAGAATAAAATGGGATACAGAAATAACAAAGGTTTTTCTGAGGCATGCAATTATACCTAACATATTTATATACTGGACTATAGAACATTCATTATTTGGTGTACTGTGAAAACCTTTGGAAGAAAAGTCTTTAGAAAAATCAAAACAAATTTTTGAAAAAAATAGACTGTAATATCTAGTGAACAAAAATCATTTTTTAAAAATATAAAATGTTTCTGTTTAGCTAACATCACATATCAAACATTGGAATTGTTCTACCTGACATTGCAATGGCATATATAGGCCATTATATATTTTGTCAAAACCTATAAAATTGAGTGATGTAAAGTGTAAAGTATAATGAAAACTATAGTCCATGGCTAGTAGAAATGCTTCATTCAAAATGTATTCATCAAGTGTAACAAATGTACCACACTAATGAAAGATGTTGTTAAAGTGGGAAAGTGCAGATGGGGGAGGTGGTGGGTATATGGGAATCACATATATTTTTGATGTAACAATACTGAAATCTAAAGCATAAAATATATGCTAAAGTATATGTAATTTAAAACATCAAGGATAAAGTATAAGGGAAAAATGAAGGAAGGCAAGAAAATACAGCAAAACCACAGTGAAATGTTACATTATATCTATAAAAATTATAAAAAAATTTATTCCTTGAAATAAATATATAATAAAATATGGTATTTCTGTGAAAAATTCAAATGATATAGGTGAGGTGAAGAGGAGTAAATATAAAACAAAAACACAGACAAACCTAACAAAGATTTATAATAAATAGAGGAGAAATGAAATAAAAAGAATAGGATTTTAAGCAAAAACAATATAAATAGCCAAAAATATTTAAGGACTTGAAAAATCAGCTTTTAAATGAAATTTAAGAAAATGTAACAGATTGAAAAGCAAATGGAGAATGCCAAAAATAAAATGTCCATGATCACATGGCTTCACAGACAAAATACCAATATTGCTCAAATGCTTCCAAAAATTGATCAGGAGAGAATTCTACCAAACTCATTCTATGAAGCCAACATCACACTGATACCTAAACCAAAGATACTATGAAAAAGAAAATTAAGACCAATTTCTCTAATGAAAATAGATGCAAGAATCCTCAACAAAATAAATGCTAATTGAATATAAAGGCAAATTAAAAGAATTATACAGCACAATCAAATAGGTTTTATCCCAGATATGGAAGGATTGCTCAAAAAAAGAAAATGAATTAGTGTACTACACCACCTTACTAGATTAGAGAAGAAAAAATCTCAGGATCATCTCAATTGATGCAGAAAAAGCATTTGACTAAATACAACACCTTTTCCTTATATAACATTCTGAAAGATAGGAATAGAAGTAACTTTCTCAGCATGGTAAAATGCATATATGAAAAACCGAGTTGCAGCTCCTCCTAGATTTCATGCACACCTGGCACATAGGTAGGCGGGAGACTCCAGTCTCTGGAAGTATACCTAAGAAACTCCAGCATCACATGTAGGTTTCAATAGAAGGGACTGGTGAACCATGTGCAGAGAGGACTTATTTGAGTCTAATTCTGTCACTCTCAGGAGCACAGATTCCAAAAGAGAACCCACTGATAAGGCATCAGTCTCTGGGGCCATCCCCCCTTATATAGGACCAGGGTGTCTCGAGAGCTCTCAGGAACCCCACTGAGTGGGGTGATAGGCACTTAGATGTT
>JAKSZT010053905.1:477875-517319 GCA_026826555.1 Tolypeutes matacus
AAAAACAGGCTGGCCTTGCATGTGTCAAGTCGGCCATTTTATGAGCCCAAACAGCCATTTTGTAACGCCTTCGGTGCGCGCGCGCGCCTGGTCAGCCATCTTGTAAGTCCGATCGGCCATTTTGTGCCCCAGCTGACCCTGCAGCCGCATCTGCTTGGGCGTCCCCCCCCCGCGAACCCCTGGGCTAGTCCTCCGCCCAATTCCTGGGCGCCTATAACGAGCCTCCCTCAGCGCTCTGCTACCCCAAGCACCAACCCTTTCACTCCCACCCCGGCGCAAACACCCGACAGCCGGTGGCGCTCCCCGAAGCACCCTACCCCTTCCCGTCTCCTGCTTCCCCCTAAATGTCACTCCCTCCCAAAAGCGCCCACTCCCCTGGTATCCCCATGACCCACAAGACATTAAACGCCTTAGAAAGGCAGTTAAGGAAGACGGGTTGGGGAGTCCATATGCCATGCAAATGTTGGAAGAAATTTCCACAAACCTCTGTATCCCTTATGATTGGACCTCCTTGGCTTGGGGTATCCTCACTCCTGGCCAATTTATAGACTGGAGAGCCCACTTTCAAGCTGAGGCAGAAAACCAGGTTGCCACCAATGCCGCAACCGGTATACAAATCCCGGCTGATGCCTTCACCGGCTCCGGCCAATTTGCCAACCATATAGTCTACCAGCAAGCCCCGGCCGGCTTCTGGATTCAACTGCATGACCTCGCCCTCCGGGCTTTACGCTCATGTTCAGCTATTAAAGCTGACAATTTCACCAAGCTCACGCAAAACAAAGACGAGGATTTCTCTGCCTTCGTCTCCCACGTCCTCCAGTCCTGTGAGCGCAAAGTCACAGACCCACAAGCCCAAACAGCCCTTGCCCGAGAGCTCATCTTACAAGGTGCCAACCCCATCTGTAAACACGCCATTGTTCCTGTTCGAGAAAAGACAATTCATGACTGGGTTCTGGCCTGCAGTGGCCTCGATGTACATACTGCCGCGCTCACACAAGCATTTTCGGCTGCCATGGCATTGAATGCGAGCTGCTTTATATGTGGCAATACTGGCCACTTTGCCGAGAGTGCCCTGAAGTGCCCGGGCTGCCTGCTCCCGCAGCCATTCACCCCCGCCATGTCCACCTCAACAGCCACCCCTCCGAGGGCCTCCCACACCCTGCCCCTGTTGTGGCAAGGGTTATCACTGGGCCCGAGACTGCTGCTCTAACAGCGCGCCACAGCCTTTAAACTCCACCAGGGGCAGGTCTCAGCCCCACACCCAAGAGACCCACAAGCAGGCTCCCCCAAAGCCGTGAAATGGACCATTCCCATCTATCAAAGCAGGCACACTCTTACCTTAAAAGTTAAAGACCAATGGTACACAGGAACAGTAGACTCAGGAGCAGAAGTCAGCTGCTTCCCAGAATCATATGCCTTTATTACTTCCACCAAACCAGGTCTACCAGTACAAGGTGCCACAGCAGAAGGTCCTTCCCTCCAAGCCAATAGGCTTGTAGCTTGGGAAGATGAAGAGGGTCACTCCGGCATGTTCCAGCCACTGTTCATTCATGGGCTCACCTCCATTCTATGGGGCAGAGATGTCCTTGAACAGATGGGGGCAACCATTAGTACTAAACCACTGGACAGCCGCCATATCCTGTCCTCTTGGCCACAAAACCACCAGCCCCCGCAAGTGTAAAAGCCATTGCTCGAATAAAACCACCAAAACCCATTCCTCTTGAGTGGGACACAGAGGAACCTATATGGGTGGAGCAATGGCCCCTACCGTCCCACAAATTACTTGCCTTACAGGAGCTGGTAGAAGAACAATTACAATTAGGCCACATAGAACCCAGCTATAGTCCTTGGAACACCCCTATCTTTATAATTTACAAAAAGGGTAAAAACACATTCCGTCTCCTCCATGACCTGAGAGCGGTGAATGCTCACATAAAACCCATGGGCTCACCCCAGCCAGGTCTTCCACATCCCTCTGCAGTACCTTTAGACTATTATCTTCTTATTTTGGACATAAAAAACTGCTTCTTCTCCATACCCTTGCATGTGAAAGATAAGGAAAAATTTGCGTTTTCAGTTCCCCAAACAAACAACCAAGGTGCCAATACTCGTTATCAATGGAAAGTGCTAATGCAGGGTATGAAAAATAGCCCAGCAATATGCCAAATTTATGTTAGCTATGCCATCCAATCTCTTAAAAATCGGTTTTTCGTCATCCACTACATGGATGACATCCTCTTGGCTCATGAAAATGAACAGATGCTATCTGAAGGTTTCCAGGAGTTAATCCACAACCTCCAGCAAATAGTATTGACAATAAACCAGGAGAAGGTACAGCGACAAGCTCCATTCACATTCCTAGGTTACAAAATAACTGAACAAATACTCCCAATCACTCCTCAAATCCACTGCCCAGACAGTCTGAGCCTCACAGAATTACAGACCCTGCGTGGCCAAATCAACTGGATGCGCTCTGCTCTGCCCATCACAATGGCAGAACTGCAGCCACTCTTCAGGCTATTGGAGACAAAAGGTAATGCTGCTGCTGCAGTCCATAAAACCATAAAAATTACTCCAGCAGCTAGAGCAGTTGTTACTAGAGTCTCCAACCTAATAAATGAGACTAAAAACCAGTGCTATTTGCCTGAAAAACCCATTCAAGCCATAGTCCTCTTAACCCGAGGAACCCCCACGGGAGCGCTATGGCAAGATGGGCCCCTGCTGTGGTCACATTTGGCTAAATCTCGCACTTCAAAAATATTCCCTCTCACACAGGCAATCGTTCAGTTAGCTCAAGATTTAGTGCACCTAAGTATCCATACTTATGGCGTTGAACCAGCCACTATCATCTGGCCATTCTCTAAAAACCAAACTACAATTTTGGCTCAAACAAATTTAGAGTTCCAAACTCTCTTAATCAGCTATACAGGGCAAGTAGATAACCACTACCCTAATCACAAAATTCTGCAAGGACTCACAACGCTGCAGATTACGGGACAGCAGCACCCCTTTCCATCCTCTACCCCTGTAGCCAATGCAAGAGTCGTCTTTACCAACACCTCAAAAAAAGGGTTTGGATTTGTCTCATTCTCCCAAGATTCCGAGACGCCACACACTCGTACCCTCCGCCTCAATGACTCTGTCCAAAGAGGAGAAATAGAAGCCATCATTCTAGCTCTTCTCACTTACACCTCTGAGCCTCTTAACATCTTCTCAGACAGTGCATTTGCTTGCCAAGTCTGCAAGGTTATAGCCTTTAGTATGTTTTTCCCATCAAACTCTGATCTAGACAACAGCTTGCATACATTACAGCAGCTCACTGAGCGGCGCCAGCACCCCTGGTTCATCACTCATATCCGTAGTCATACAGGGCTACTTGGACTGCTGGCAAAAGGCAATGAGTTAGTCGACTCCATCGTCACTACTTTAAGTCTCTCAGCCCATACTAAGGACCCGATAGTACAGGCACGGAGCTTACACTCTCGATTCCACTTCTCCGCGTCTGCCTTAAAACACCTATTTCCAGACCTAACTGCGGAGCTGTGCAAACATTTGGTTCACAGCTGCCGGCGCTGTGCTCCATTTTTGCCTCTGGGACCATTACAACCCCAAGGTACTAGCCCTAGAGGCTTAAAACCAAATTCAAGATGGCAAATGGACGTTACCCACGTTCCTTCCTTCGGCCGCCAAAAATATGTACACGTGGTCAAAGATACCTACTCTGGCTTAGTTAGTGCCATGGCTCTACCAGGAGAACGAGCCCACCATTGAATAGCCGCTATGAGATGGGCCATACTCCTCATGGGAGTTCCTTGGGACCTAAAAACAGACAATGGCCCAGCATACTGAAGTGCCAGGTTCCAATCATTCCTAAAATTATACATCACTCACCATTTTGGCATCCCTTATAACCCACAAGGACAGGCAATTATCGAAAACACCAACCGCCACCTCAAAAATCTTATAACACAAGAGAGGGGAGAGAACCCCCACTGCACCCCTGATGAACTTCTAACTATAGCACTAATAAAAATCAATTTATTCAGTTTTGACAAAAATAGGCTGTCCCCTATGCACAAGCATTGGGCACCTCCTCCATCTCCACTCCACTTCCTCTGGTGTACTGGAAGGATCCAGAAAATAACAAGTGGCAAGGACCACACCCCCTCCTGTGTCAAGGTAGAGGCTTTGCTTGTGTTTTCCCAGATGATGCCCCCCAACCCATCTGGATCCCGGGACGCAACATCCGACCCGCCACCGCTGACCAAGCGCCTGGCAAGGAGGGAACGCCGACAACTGAGGCGCCTAACCTACCAGATGACGCATGTCGTTCTGAACGACCCAACTCCTCCAACACAAGAGCAACTACTCCTCAATCTCTATCACAGAGTCCGAGCACAGACTCCCCTCCAGCCTAACCAGCCCATCAACCTGGTAGCCCTACTAATCCTCCTTCTTTCCGCGGCCACAACACCTGTCCTCTCTAACTCGTCTCACCAACCCTTCAATTGGACAGTCAGGGTTATTGGGGCCACAGATAAAATCCTGCTGCACAACGTCACCACCCAAGCCCCATCCTTCTTGGCACATATCTGTCGCCTTATGGGTTATTCCTACTCACCTACAAACGACTTCAAGGGGTCATGCTATGCCTTGCCCGCTAATCAATATTTGCGCGGTCCTAACGGCCATTTCGGCGGCGGATATCGGGTCTCCGGTTTTTACATCTGCCCTTCCTCCGCCAGAGGCTGCCACAACCCTGCGCACTTCTATTGCCCCTCTTGGGGCTGCGAAACCATGGCATACTGCTGGAGCACTGCTCCAAACCGGGACCCCTACCTTAATTTCCAAACTGCAAATAGTTCCTGATGGGATATAATTGTCCTCACTGTTAAAGACCCTGCCAGCACTGCCTGGCTAGAAGGCCATACATATGGCCTCTGGCTATACATGGAAGGCTATGATTACGGCGGCCTGTTCATAATACAAAAAAAGGCCCCCACCCCCACTCCCCCAATTTCCATTGGCCCCAACCCAGTCCTCAACCCTCACTCTAATCCTGCATCCCCTCCTCCTTCCCCTGCGGCGAATACTAACAATCAGTCTTCTAACTCCACCACCGCCCCTGCTACCCCATTACCCCCGCTACAAATCCACAACCCGCTTCTGTCCTTAGTCAACACCTCCTTCTCCACTCTTAATTCCTCCAATCCCAACCTTACCGCTAGCTGTTGGCTGTGCCTCTCCTCCTCAATGCCTTACTACGAGGCTATAGCCACTAATGTCTCCTATCAATCTTCCTTAGAAGACGCTCCTGCCTCTTGCAATTGGAACCAAACCCACATAGGACTAACAATCCAGTCTGTCTTGCAAAGCGGGCTCTGTATCACTAAAATCGGAGGCACTGTTATCCCCTCCATGAAAACCCTCTGCAACCATACAACCGCCCCTGAGGCAACCACAAAATTTCTCTTACCCGACAATAACACACAATGGATCTGTTCCTCCACAGGCCTTACCCCATGCCTTAATGTTCACACCCTCAACTCCACCAATGAAACCTGTGTGCTTGCTGTTCTGCTCCCCCGCATTATCTACCATAGCAATAACCACTTTTTTGACTCCTGGCAGCGTCACATCCTACCAACCTACGTACAAAAGAGGGAACCTGTCACCGCCATTACAATTGCCACACTTTTAGGTTTTGCAGGAGCTGGCACCAGAATTGCAGCCCTAACCCTACACGCTAATGCCTTTTCCTCGCTCAGGGCAGCCGTCGACCAAGATGTCGCCCGTCTCGAAACAGCCATTAACCACCTAGAAAAATCTCTTGAATCCCTCTCCGAGGTAGTCCTTCAAAACCGCAGAGGGTTAGACCTCCTCTTTCTCAAAGAAGGAGGCCTCTGTGCTGCCCTGGGTGAAGAATGCTGTTTCTATGCTAATTACTCGGACCTCATCCAAGACAATTTAGCCCAAGTAAGGGCCGGGCTAGAAAAACAAAAAAGGGAGAGAGAAGCCCAGGGAGACCTCTTCCAAGGAGGTCTCTCCTGGGGATTCCAAGGAATCCTCTCCTACATCCTCCCTATTCTAGGCCCCCTAATCATTCTCCTCGTCGCACTGGCAGTCGGACCATGGGCCATCAGAAAAATTGTCCAACTCGCAAAAGATCAGGCTAATGCCATTTTTCACCTCATTTGTACAGGTCCACTACCAGCGGCTCGCCACCACCGAAAACCCTCCCCCCTATGCCTTTCCGACTCCCCCGCACCCGTTCCTCCCGCAGCCACCCCCCATCGTCCTCCCGGCCCCCCTCCACTCGTTCTTCCCGCAGGAGCCCCGTGCCTTCTGTTACCTCGGCCCCCCCTGCTGCCCTCACCCTCAAGCAGATTCAGCTCTGAGAACCCGCCCACAACACCATCCACTCCTGCTTCCTCCAGTCCAAGACCTCACAAGAAACAGATCCTCCGAAACTTCGTTAGCCCTAAGCCCCACCTCTACAGCCGCTGCTCTCCAGGGCCAGGCAGCCACTCGCCTGTCCCATCACCCAGCGCCTTTTAGATCCTTTTCTGCGTCTTCTATGGTGTGTGCCACATTCTGCGGTCTCTCCAAAATCAAAAGCTACTAACTACAGCCATAGCCATAAATAAAAAAGAACGGGGAGATGAAGTAAGGCAGGCTGAAGTCTGGCCAGCAGGCATAGCCGCGCCCAGTGGGGGATATGTGCAGCCCACCGCTCGGGTGTAGGGCGGCTGGAACGGGAGTACTGCCCTCAGCCATGAAACGGGCGCACTGCCCTCAGCCTCGCCCAGGCAGCCAACATCTGCTTGCTGATAGCCAGAAGAAGCCGGCCCACATACACAGTCCCCCTTCCCGCGCAGCTAGGGAGAGCCGCACTGCCAAGGCCACACCCTATAAGGCGTGGAAACTGCACCCGGACTATCGCGCCCCGCCCCGTTTTCCTTTCCCGCCACCATAACCCTATATAAGCAGCTGTACTTCCCTTAATAAATTAGACCTGCGTGCTTACCTCGTCTCTGCGGTGGTTTTTCCACCGTGTGCCCTCCATGCCTGCGATCCCCCGCAGGAACCTAGGCCTCTCCTGCCCCGCCACCCACCTAGCAGGACGTCCCAACTGCAACTTTTTTAAAAGATACTTTGATTACATAAATGTTACACAAAAAATATAGGGATTCCCAAATGCCCCACCTCACACACCTACAACAACCTCCCACATAAACATCCTTCATTAGTGTGGCATGTTAATTTCAATTGATAAACACATCCTGAGGTTTTGCCATTGAGCATGGACCATAGTTCTCATTGTAGACTACACTCTCTCCCACAAATTTCTGCATGATATATGATGATATAAAATGGCCTATGTCTGTCATTGCAGTGTCACTCAAGACAATGCCCAAGTCCCAAAAAAGACCCTGTATTACAACCGCTTTTCCTTCTCCTTGCCCTCAGAACCTCCAGTGGCCACTGGCTCCTCATCAGTGTTGTAATTTCTTCCATTGCTTGAATCACAAAATGTCTATAGTAGAATACAGATAAGTCCATCCTAGTCCATAGCTTTTTCCCTCATCCTGAGGAGTCTGGGATGGTGATGACCACTCCATCTCCAAATGAGAGGGAGCTTATATCCCATGGGGAAGATGGATGGGATTATTCTGCCAGCAGCTGCAGAATCTCTCCATTGCCTGGTATGTCCATTGTCCATTATCCTCTCCCTGCCAGTTGTCCTGGGTGAGTCCTGTGAACTGTAGAGTAGGAGTTGCTGCTCCACCAAGGTTCCAGGCCCAACTAGCACATGGACAGCCCAAAGACTCAAGTCTCTGGATGTACACCTGCACTCCAGCACCAAGTATAGGCTCGAATAGAAAGGACAGATGAGCCATGTGCATGGAAGACATACTTGAGTCCAACTCTGTCACTCTCAGGAGCACAAACTCCAAAGTAGGGCCCACTGTCAAGGCACCAAACTCTGGAGCTATCTGCCCTGCCTGAGGACCTGGGTGTCTCCAGAGCCCTCAGGAGCCCCAAAATTTGGGGTGATATCCACTTTGGAATTCTATGAGATCCTACTGAGATATGCATAAGTGTTAACTCTGGGATATCTCCTGACTCATTTTGAAGTCTCTTAGCCATACAAATTCATTTGTCTTTATCTTTTCCTCCTTTCAAGTAAAATTGCCATTTGGCTCTTGGTAGCAATCCAGTGGTGTCAGGGAGGCTCATCCTTGAGACTTATGTCCCATGCTGGGAGGAAGGTAATGCATTCACATGCTGAGTTTGGCTTAGAGAGAGGCCACGTTTGAGAAACAAGGAGGCATTCAAGAGGCAACCCTTAAGCAGCCCATAACAATAGGCTAAGTTTCCATTTCAAGGGCAAAGACTCATAAGGCTCATCAACAATATCAAGGGCCCATTAGTGGATCATCCTCCTACACCAGTCACTGCCCCTGCACTTAGGGGACTGCTGCTGCTCCCTTAGAGAATGTGGCAAAGCTCTCCAGAATGGGAATTCAGTATTCTCTCATTTATTGAGTGATTCTCCACCCACAGTAACAATGCCCCATGAGTACTTGAACATTTTTTATACCTTATGTTATTCTCAGGTGAACTTTCTCCCATGAATCCCCCATCCCTGACACACCACACTAATGATCACCCCCACCCCGGTTGTAATCCTTCTGTGATCCAAAGCTTCTTCAAAGGTGAAGCCATTACAATAGCTGAATAGAATTTGTAGGAGAATGAAATAATAATGTTCAAATGTAAGAGAAAAAATACCTAAAAATTTTTAAAATTAAGTTAAATTAAAAGATTGGTATATTAAAAAATGAAAAATAAAAAATATTTCTTTTTTTACCTTTTGCCTTTCATCACTGCAATATCTGGTGTCCAGTCTGTACCATGGCACTATCCCCCTCTCATTCCCAAGTGTCTCACTATTTTTCATTTTGTTTTCACAGAAGTTTTGGGTCACAGCAAAGTCACACACAGAGTACAGGAAACTCTCATACACCCAACATCCTCCACCTTTCCTCGTCCCCATATTAATACCTTTTCATATGTGGCTGGTAGCATTATTATGACTGATATACATGTAGTGAAACATATTTACTAAACATTGTCAATGGTTTACACTATGGTTTACATTTTAGACCATACACTTTTATAAATCTTGATGATATTTACCATGTCCTTTGTCCATCTCTGTATGGTAATGAAGAACATTTCTACTGACCACGAAATATCCTGTTTGATCTATTCTATTCCTCCCACCCCATCCCCCTGGGGCCCACGATGATCCATTGAGTCATTGGATGACAAGATTCATAGTTACATGCAATAAGAGGTCTTCACACACTGGTATGGCCTCCCATATTAGGGAACGCCCATGCTCTTAAGAGACTCCCGCCTGTCAATTTCTGAATAAATCGGTCCTCCCAAACATGGGAGTCCAACTCCACCCTGCTCATTATGTGGTTCTCCACCCACTTATACAACACATTATGACAGAATGAACAGTCAAACAATCCCTAGAAGCCTGCTCTGGGTGGGCCCTGTCACAAATGTCCTGCAAACAAACACCTTAAATCAGTGGCCCTTCCTTGTCATTTTGCTATAAAAGCATTCCCAACTCTGTACTTTCAACCTCATATACGCATATCACCAGGGCCTACCTGGTCTCTTTCCCAACCCTCCCCCAAGTATCCTGGACCATCTGATGCACCCTTCCCAGTCAACCCTGCACCACCCAACCCAATTATATCACTACCCTCCTGTCCTATGTCTTCAATACATGATTACATTCTATCACTTTAGCATAGATTACATCCATATGAGTGATGGCTCACAATCTTATCTTCCCTTTCTATTTCTTTTAAACCTATCTTACAGAAAATAGCTCTCTGAGAATGCTCAGTTTCCTTAATTCATAACAGTGAGGTCATGTACTATTCATCCTTCAATGCCTGGCTTGCTTCACTAAACATAAGATCTTCAAGATTCATCCATGTTATCTCATGTGGTAGCACTTTATTCCTTCTCACAGCTGACTAATATTCCATTGTATGTATGCACCAAATTTTGTTAATCCATTCATTTGTTGATAGACACCTGGGTTGATTCCAACTTTTGGAAATAGTGAACAATACTGCTATGAACATTGATGTGCATATATATTTTAATGTTTGCTTTCAATTCTTCCGGCTACATATCCAGCAGTGTAATCACTGGATCATATGGAATTTCTATAGTTAGTTTTTTGAGGAACTGCCAAACTGTCCTCCATAGTGGCTGGACCATTCCACAATCCCACCAGCAGTGGATGAGGGTTCCCACTCCTCCACATCCCCTCCAACACTTATAGTCTGCTGTTTTCTTAATAGCTGCCATTCTAATGGGTGTAAGATTGTATCTCATTGTAGTTTTGATTTGCATTTCCCAAATAGCTAGTGATGACAAGCATCTTTTCATATGCTTTTTAGCCATTTGGATTTCTTCTTCAGAGAACTGTCTTCTCATGTTGCTTGCCCATTTTTTAAATGGGTTGTTTGTCTTTTTATTTTTGAGATGTGGGATTTCTTTATATATACAGGATATTAGGCTCCTATCAGATATAAGGTTGTCAAATATTTTCTCCCATTGGGTAGGCTGCCTTTTTACTTTTTGATAAAATCCTTTGAGGTGCAGAAGCTTTTAATTTTGAGCAGATCTCAATTATCTATTTTTTCTTTTGCTGCTCATGCTTTGGGTGAGAAGTTCATGAAACCATTTCCTATTTCAAGGTCATGTAGATGCTTCCCTACATTATCTTCCAAGTTCTTTATGGTCTTGCTCTTATATTTAGATATTTGATCCATCTTTTTTTTTTTTTAATTTATTTATTTATTTATTTTTCTATTATGGGTAAAAATCAAAATTCTCACAATACATACAAACATTTGCAAAATGATATATAAATATATATGCATATATGTGTATTTGCTTACAAAAATTTATTTATATATATATATATATACATATATTTTAAGAGGTGCTTAGATTACCTAAAATATTACACGGAACCCACTGGGATTCCCATGTTGCCCACCTCCCACACCTCCCACCACATCCAACACAAACATCTCCCACAGTGTGGCCCACCACCCTCAATGAAATTACACATCCTGGAGCCTTGCCACCCACCATAGACCACAGTTCACACTGTAGACCACACTCTCTCCCACTCAGTTCTGAGTGGTGTGTGCTGATTTAAAATGGCCTACATCTGTTGCCACAACGGTACTCAGGATAACCTCCAACTCCCAAAGAAGCCCCTGTATTTCAACTGCTCATCCCCTCCCTACCCCAAAAGTGTCAAGTGGCCACTGGCTCCACCTCATTGTTATAATTTCTTGCATTGCTAGATTCACCATATGTGAACAAGAGAATACCATCAAGTCCACTCTAGTCCATAGTTCTTCCCCCAATCCTGAGGGGACTGGGATGGTGATGTCCACTCCAACTCCAAGTGAGAGAGGGATTATATCCCATGGATATGGTGGGTGGGATGATCCTGCCTGCAGATGCAGGCCCTCTCCATTCCCTGGGATGGCCATTTCCCATCGTTGTCTCCTCACCAGGTGACTTGGATGAGTCCATTGAGCTGTAGGGTAGGAGTTGCAGCTCCACCTAGATTTCATGAACACCTGGCACATAGGTAGGCAGGAGGCTCCAGTCTCTGGAAGTATACCTAAAAACTCCAGCATCGCATATAGGTTTGAATAGAAGTGACTGGTGAACCATGTGCAGGGAGGACTTATTTGAGTCTAATTCTGTCACTCTCAGGAGCACAGATTCCAAAATAGAATCCACTGATAAGGCATCAGTCTCTGGGGCTATCCCCCCTTATATAGGACCAGGGTGTCTCCGGAGCTCTCAGGAACCCGACTGAGTGGGGTGATAGGCACTTAGATGTTCTATGAGCTCCTACTGAGGTGTGCGTAAGAGTTACCTCTGGGATGACCTCCCGACTCTCTTTGAAGTCTCTTAGCCACTTGAACTCATTTGTCTTTATCATTTCCCCCTTTTATTCAAGCTCTTTTTCCAGTTGTGTTGCCAGTTGGCACTTGGGAAAAGTTTACAATTAGCAATAATCGTGCCTCGGATAAACCTCATTGGCTACGATACTGCCACTGTGCAAAGCTGCCACTTGGCATTTGGTATTAATTCCTCGTTGCCAGGGAGGCTCATCCCTGGGAGTCATGTCCCACGTTGGGGGGAAGGTAATGCGATCATATGCTGAGTTTGGCTTAGAGAGAGGCCACATTTGAGCAACAAGGAGGTTCTCAGCTGGCAACCCTTAGGCACCCCACAACTGCAGGCTAAGACTCATTTACAAGAGCAAAGACTCACAAGGGTAGTCATCAATAAAAAAAAAAAAAATCAGTGGGTCATCCTATTTTGACAGGCACTGTCCCTACACTCAGAGGACTATTGTTGCTCCCTTGGAGACTGTGACAGAGCTCTCCAGGCTAGGAATTCAGATTCCCTCATTTATTGTGTGATTATCCACCCATTGTGACCATGACCCATCCCCTGATCCTTGGAATGATTTTGTATATCTTTCATGTATATTCGGATGAACTAATCCCCACGAAACCCCCCCAGACACCCCACAATAATCCCCTGCAGTACCCATTGTAACCCTTCTGTGATCCAAAACCTCTATGAACATTTAGTCCATAAAATAATCAAATACACTTACTAGGAATAAGAAACAAGTGTGATAAGCTTACATGCAAGAGACAAACATAAGCAAACTCAGGGGGAAAAAGAAAAAGAGAGAAGGAAAAAAAACAAATAATCAAACAAAGAACAAAACAAAATAAAATATAATTAGTGGATTGGGACATTTAAAAAATGGGCAAAAAAAGCAAAGGAAATGCCTTTAAAATATATATATATATTTTTTCCCCCTTTTTTCCTTCCTTTATCACTGTGTTATCGGATGTCTGGTGTGCCATGACACCTTCCTCCTCTCAATCCCCATTGTCTCCCAATTTTTCATTTAATTTTCCAAGAAGTTTTAGGTCACAGCAAAGTCACACACGGAGTGCTGGAGACTCCCAGATACCAAACCACCCCCCTTCCTCACCCCATATTAACTCCCCCCCTTTTTTTTTGGTTGTTAACATTGTTATAACTGTTATGCAGATAGCAAAATATAGCAACTAAACATTGTCAGTGATTTACATTATAGTTTACAATTTAGATGATACAGTTTAATAATTTTGATGATATTTACCATGTCCTGTGTCCATTACTGAAAGGTAATGAAAAACCTTCCCCATGACCACCAAACAACCCATTAGATCTTGACTGTTCCCTTCTCCCCAGCCCCCCAGGCCCCGTGATACCCCCATCTCCCAACCCATGGAATGTCAAGACTCACAGTTACATGCCCTGGGGATTTGAACCAGCCCTTCCTAATCCACCCACCCCCCAGTGCTGCACCACCAAACCCAGGAACACCGCCACTATGCAGTTTTGACCCTGTAGCATGGGAGAGAGTGTGGTCTACAGTGTGAACTGTGGTCTATGGTTGGTGGCAAGGCTTCAGGATGTGTGAGTTCATTGAGGGTGGTGGGCCACACTATGGGAGATGTTTATGTGGGATGTGGTGGGAGGTGTGGGAGGTGGGCAACATGGGAGTCCCAGTGGGTTCCGTGTAATGTTTTGGGTAATCTAAGCACCTCTTAAAATATATGTATTATATATATATATATATATATAAATAACTTTTTTGTAGTATGTTTTAAAGTCAGGTAATGTGATACCTCCAACTTGACTTTTCTTTTTCCTATGTCTTTGGCGATTCAGCGCCTCTGACCCTTCCAAATAAATTTTGACGTTAGTTTTTCCAATTCATCAAGAAATGCAGTGTTGATTTTTATTGGGATTGCATTAAATCTGTAAATTAGTTTGGCTAGGATAGATATCTTGATGATGTATACTCTTCCTATCCATGAACAGGAAATATTCTTCCATTTATTTAAGTCTTCTTTGATTTCCTATAACAGTTTTGTGTAGTTTTCTGTATTTAATTCCTTCACTTCTTTAGTTAAATTTACTCCTAGGTATTTGATTCTTTTAGTTACTATTGTAAATGGTATTTTTTTCTTGATTTTCTCTTCAGATTGCTTGTTATTGATGTACAGAAATAATACTGATTTTTGAGCATTGATCTTATAGCCTGCAACTTTGCTGAAATTCTTTATAAGTTCTAGAAGCTTTGCTGTAGATATCTGAGGGTTTTCTATGTGTAGGATAATGTCATCTGCATATAGTGAAATTTTTACTTCTTCCTTTCCAATTTGGATGCCTTTTACATCTTTTTATTGCCTCAGTGCTAGAGCAAATATTTCTAAGACAATGCTAAACATGTGGTGATGGTAGGCATCCTTGATTTGTTCCCCATCTGAGAGGGAAAGCTTTTAGGATTTCACCGCTGAAGATGATGTTGGCACTGGGTTTTTCATATATACCCTTTATCATGTTCAGAAAGTTTTCATCTATTCCTATCTTTTGCAAGGTTTTTTATCAGGAAAGTGTGCTGTAATTTTTTGAATGCTTTTTCTGCATCTACAAAGGATCATGTGATTTTTTTCTTTTAATCTGTTTATATGGTATAGTATATTGATTATTTTTCTTATGTTGAAGCATCCTTGCATACCCGGGATGAAACCCCCGAGGTCATGGTGTATAATTCGTTTGATATGTTGTTGAATGTGATTAGCAAGAATTTTGTTAAGGATTTTAGCATATAGGTTCATTAGAGAGATGGGTCTGTAATTTTCCTTTCTTGTGGCCTCTTTGTTGAGCTTCAGTATTAGAGTAATTTTGGCATTACAGAATGAGTTAGGCAATGTTCCTTCTACTTCTATTTTTTGGAACAGCTTAAGCAGGATTGGTGTTAGCTCTTTCTGGAATGTTTGGTAGAATTCACCTGTGAATCTCTCTAGTCCTGGACTCTTCTTAGTTGGGTGGCTTTTGATGACTGAGGCTATCTCTTTCCTTGTAATTGAACTGTTGAGTTAATCAATTTATTCTTTCATCAGTGAAGTCTGTTTATGAGTTTCTAGGAATTTGTCCATTTTCTCTAGATATCATTCTTTTTGGCATATAATTTTTTAAAGTATCCTCTTATGATACTCTTTATTTCTGTTGGGTCAGAAATAAATATCCCCTTCCCCATTCCTTATTTTGTGTATTTGCATTTGCTCTCTCTTTTCATTTGTTAGTCTGGCTAAGGGTTTGCCATTTTTATTGATCTTCTTGAAGAACCAGCTTTTGATTTTGTTTTTTTTTCTAGTGCTTTCTTAGTTTCTATTTCATTTAGTTCTAATCTTTGTTATTTCTTTCTTTCTACTTTCTTTGGGGTTAGTTTTTCATTGTTTATCCAATTTCTCCAGGTGTGCATTTAGGTCTTCAATTTTAGCTCTTTCTTCTTTTTTGATATATGCATTTAAGGCTATGAATTTTCCTCTCAGTACAGCTTTGGCTGCATCCCATAGGTTTTGATATGTTGTGTTGTCAATTTCAATTGCTTCAACGTGATTACTGATTTCTTTTGAGATTTCCTCCTTGATCTACTTTTGTCTAAGTGTGTGTTGTTTAACTTCCGTATCTTTATGCCTAGTCTGGTTCTCTGGTCCTTAGTGATTTCTAATTTCATTCCATTGTGGTCAGAGAAATTACTTTGTATAAGCTCAATCTTTTGAATTTATTGAATGTTGTTCTGTGGTCTGGCATGTGGTCTATCTTGGTGCATGATCCATGAGCACTCGAGAAGAATGTATATTCTGCTGTATTTGGGTGTAGCAGCCTGTATATATCTATTGGGTCCAGATGCTCTAATGTAATATTCAGAGTCATTGTTTCTTTGTTGATTCTCTGTCGAGATGTTCTGTCTAATGGTGATAATGGTGTATTAAAGTCCCCCACATAATTGTAGAGGCATTTATGTCCCCACTTAGTGTTTCTAGTTTTTGATTCATGTATTTTGAGGCTCCCTGTTTAGGTGCATAAATGTTTATGATTATTCTTTCTTCTTGAAAGACTACCACTTTTACTAATATTTAGTGTCCATCTTTGTCATTTATAATAGTTTCTCATTTAAAGTCTATTTTGTCTGATATTAGTATAGCTAGTCCCTACTTTTTTGGTTGTTGTTTAAGATGAGAAATCAGCACTTAATCTTATTGAGCTTCCCTTTTATGTGATGGTTCTCTTTTCTCTTCCTGCCTTGAGTATTTTCTTTGTCTTGAGCATTGGACATTTTGGCTAGTATATGTCCTGGAGTAAGTCTGTTAGGATTTATACTGTTTTGTGTGCACTGTGCTTCCTGGACATGTATGTCCATCTCCCTCATTAGGGCTGGAAGTTTTCAGCCATTATTTCTGTCTACACTCTTTCTGTTCCATTCCCCTTCTCTTCTCCCTCTGTGATGCCTATAATGCATATGTTTGTGCATTTTGTGTTGTTTTTTATCTATTTGTGCTACTATCTGTTTGATTTCATATATACTGTCTTCCACACCATTAATTCATTCTTCTGGCTATTCATATCTGTTTTTGTGTGATTCCAGTGTCTTTTTGATTTCTTGGATTGTGCCATTCATCACCATCATATCCATTATCTTTTTATGTATGTTTACAATTTCTTCAGTATGTTCCCTCAATGTTTTCTTAATATCCTTAATCTCTTCCTTCATTTCATTAAGTTAGGCCATGGTAATTGTTTGGACAGCTTTGATTATTTCTTCGATATTCTGAATCTCTTCCTGGTTTTTATTTTGTTCATTGGACTGTTCCATGTCTTCCTGTTTTTAGTATGTGTAGCCATCTGGCAATTTGATGTAATTATGAATTCCAAAAATATAATTGGATCATGCTTATAAACTGATGTGTTAATGTGGGCACGATTAAGTTATGATTAGGGCATTGAGTGGGACACATCAGAAAGCATTGAGCCCCACCCCTTGGTGGGTGGGGGAATTGAATATAAAAGTCAAGGCAAAGGACAGAGGAGGCAGTTTTTTTTGAGAAGCAGTTTTGATGTTGGAGTTTTGATGTTGGATAGAAGGCCCCAGCAGAAGAGAAATAAGCTGTTTGCCTAATAGTCTACAGCTGACCTTGTGGAGAAAGCAGAGGCACTAAGCCCAGAGGGAAATGCAGCCCCGGGAAGAGAGGAACCCAAGAAGCGTGAACCATAGCAAATGTTGGCAGCTGCCTCGCTCCAATATGTGGCAACGGATTTTGGTGAGAGAAGAAACTTAACGCTTTATGGCCTGGTATCTGTGGACTTCTACCCCAAATAAATACCCTTTATTTTGGTATTTTTGGTATTTCACATTAGCACCGCTTTGGTTGACTAATACAGTATGGTTTGTAATTTTTTTGTTGCCCTCTATTTATCATTTATCTTCATGGGTTTATTCAGTTGATTAGCTTCTCTCTCTGCTCTAGAATTTTGTTTAGCTGCTCCTTTTGTGTGTGTGATAAGTATTCTCTTTGACACTTTGTTCTTGTTCTAGTTCCTTGCTGTTTCCTATGTCCTCCTAACTCTTTATCCTGAGGGTAGTCCTTAGCCATCCGATTTTTCCACAGGGCTTAAAACTCACAATTTTATCTTGAGCAATCTATCTCCCTGTTGAGCTACCTCCAGATCAATGCCCTAAAGGCTACTGCTCCATAGGCTCCCAGAACAGCTCACTCGGCCTGGATCCTGTCCCCAACAAGTTGTCTTTTGCAAGAGAGATAATGAGTGCCCACTTAAACTAATGACATCTTCCCCCGCAAACATAATTTAAATTATAATTATTATGTTAAAACATAGCTCAATATAATTTAAAAAATGTGCTCATATATTTATCAAAATATGGTATTGGAAAAAATGGAACAACAAGCAGAAATTGAGATTCCCTTGGAAATCTGGTCAAAAGATATTCACATTTATGGAGGTACACATGTTGATTTCTGAAATTTTTAATAATAAAAAATTGATAAAATTCAGTCCTCCTCCCACCCAATTTTTGTGGACATCTTCGATTAATTGGTCTAAATTCTGTGTCTTCTCAGTCTTTTTTAATCTGTTCCTTTCACTGAGTTATAGCTTCCTGTTACTTAGTATGGCTTGTAATTTTTTACTTCTGTCTAGGCATCCTTTTTTATTGAAAAATTTATTCTTTTCATCAGTTTCTTTTTCTTCACTGGTGTTTTATTGGTTGTTTGACTTTGTGTTAAGGGTCTTCTTTGATATTTGGTTGAGCTTATTTTAACTCTTTAGAATTGCCTCTATTTAAATGGTAAAAACCATTCCAAGGACCCACAAAAATTGGGCAGACCAGTTTCAAAGAGCCAGTTCCTCTACAGTGGCCTTTGTCTATCTTCCTGCCCTGCTCCTTCCTGAATGTTGTACCATTGTCCTATGGTCTCTGGAACCCAAGCACTGCCAAGATGTTTCTCCTTGTGTCTATCTGCATCTTCCTACACCAGTGAGGCCTTTCTCAGACACCCCATACTGCTACTCCCTTCAACGTCAAGTACACCCTTGCTTGCCATGTGACTGCACCACTTCACACTGCATCCTTACTGGCTATCATGCTCTGCTCATTCAGTACTGCAACACTTTCTCCATGTCCACCAAGTCTTCCTGTCTTTGTGCTGCTTCTAGAGGACAAAGAACTCCATCAATCCCTATGCTACCAACATGTTTAACTCCATTCACTTTTTAAAACTGATTTATCAGTTAATGGAAGTATAAGTACTCAGATATGATATTAAAATTATTAAAGTAATTGTCTAAAAGGTTTTTACAATGAATAATAGAACTAAAAATAACAAATTCTGTATATTATAGTCAAGGTGATAGAATGTGTAAATATACTAATTTTCTTTTTCTTAAAAGATAGTGAATAGATGTATAAAAATTTAATAAGTAAACAAATATATGTTTAGAACTATAAAATTAATCAAAATCTTAAAATCTATTAGCTCTCAAACACAAACATGCATAAAGATATAACTGAATATGAATAGAAAGAAATAAGTAAAATAAAAGAAGTTAAAAACTAAAAGTAATAATAGTAAAAATAATATAGAAAAGAAATGAAGCATATTTATTGTATGTTAAGTAGAAAATGAATAAGGACATCTATTAAAAGAGAAAAAAGATAATATTGGATAAAGTGTAAAACCTAAATTCATGTGGCAATAACAAATCTCCACTTTCAAGGTTGGTAAACTATGTATCCATACTCCATTTTATGAGATTTCATGCATGATTTAGGTTTACGCACTATTTGCATTTGGGGAGATTTGGAGGGTGGAGACTGGATCATTCCTTGGCTATTTTTCTATTAGCCTGGAGACATTTTATTTTTCCCACAACAGGATTTCATTGTTCAAAGAGCAATTAGAAGCAGGAATATTAAAAGAACAATAAAATCACCAAATTCATGTTCAGAATGCTTTAAACTTTTCAATGATTTTGAGTAGAATCTACATATTTGTGATGTTGAGACTTGCATCCATCTTCTTTACGTCCATTGTAGAGCATGTTAATGCTTCATAATAGATATCATGCATTCTATAGACCTTTCATTCTATGACTTATATGAAGTTTGGTTTTTGGAATATGCTTATTTTTTCTACATTTTATAATTTATTGATCTAGCTTTTAGGGAATCTTCTGGTTTTTGTTTGTTATTTTTTATTTTTTTAATCAATAATCTCCTGCCTGACATGTTATTTGGTTTTTATTTATTTTGTTTTTCCTGATAGGGACTTCACAACAAATTTCTCATTTAATCCTCTTAACAGCCCTAAATATTAGAATTTAAGATCCTGACCAAGTCTTTTGTAGTCTGCCCTTCCCTACTCTCCAAGCATTTTTCACCTTCTGCAACTTCCTTTGTAGTTTCCCAGGCATCTTAAACCTTTTCCTATTTTGGGAACCTAAAAAGATTATTTCTTTTTATTTATTTATTTTTTTTCTTTAAAAAAAAAACAATTTATTGAAGTATATCATTCATGCATGAACACACATAAACTATAAGTGTTCAGTAAACATTTTGAACTTACAAAATAAACATGCATAACAGCATACAGGGCTCCCACACATCACCCCACCACAAATACTTTGCATTGTTGTGAAACATTTGTTATCAAATTATGAAAGAGCATCATCAAAGTATTACTACTACCCATAGTCTGTATCTTACTCCCCTATATTTTTTTTTATGGAATTTTAAATTTATTTTCTTTTATCCATTTTTACCCCGCCCCCTTGTTTTTACTGTTTTTATGTCCATTTAATGGGCAACTCTCTGTGTCCAAGACAGGAGGAGAAGGATGAAGATTATTTCTTTTTAGAACACTAGCAGTTGCTGCTCCACCCTCCTACATCCACCTCCTGGATTACTCTTTCCATTAGTACTTATATGACTATTATTATTTTATGTAACCAAAACAACATCTACTCAGAGAAGTCTTCTAAATCCAAATCCCCTTTCACTACATTTCTATATTATTGCCCTGTTTCATGTTCTGTTGAATACATTATGTTTCATTTCTTTATATCATATTTTTATTGGAAATTTAATTGTTTTTATGAGAAACTGTAAATTCTGAGACAAAACATGAGGAAAATACTGACACCCCTTATACACTTCACCCCATTGTTAACAACTTGCATTAATATAGTGCATTTATTAAAATTAATGAAATAATATAATTATTGTACTATCATCTATCACCTGTTTTATATCAGATTTCCCTGTTTGTGTTATATAGTCCTTTTTTAAAAAAAGTTTTATTCTAGTAAAATATATATACTTTTAACTATATTCAAATACAGAATTAAGTGCTGCTACTGTGTTCACAATATGCTGCCATCACCATTATCCATTTCCAAATATTTCCCATCACCACAAATAAAAATTCTGCATAATTTAAGCATTAATTCCCCAATCCATACTTCCACTCTAGCCCCTGTTAACATATAGTTTAATTTCTAACACTATTAATTTGCTCATCCTAATTATTCTATATCAGTGAGTTCATACAATATTTGTACTTTTGTGTCTGGTTTATTTCACACCACATGTCTTCAAGGTTCACCCATGTTACTGTACATAACAAAACTTCATTCCTTTTCATGACTGAATACTATTTCATTGTATGTATATGCACACATGTATAACCATTCACCAGTTTATGGACACTTTGGTTGCCTCCATCATTTGAAAGTCTTGCATAATGTCAGCATGATCACTGATGTACAGACGTCACTTTGAGAAACAGTTTTAAATACTTTGGGGTATCTACCTAGAAGTTGAACTACATGTTCACATGGTAATTCTAAATTTGACTTTCTTTGAAACTGACAAAATGAGCTGCACCATATTAAATTAATCCCATCAATAATGAATGAATTTTCACTTTTCTCCACATCCTCTACAACATTTGTAATTTTCCATTTTATTAATAGTAGCCATTCTAGTGTGTGTGAAATGGTATGTCAATGGGGTTTTGATTTTAATTTCCATAATGACTAAAGATGTTGATTATCTTTTCATGTGCTTTTTATCCATTTGCATTTCTTCTTTGGAGAAATGTCTGTTCAAGTCTTTTAGTCTGAAATTTAATTGGATTCTTTGCCTTGTTGTGGTTGACTTGTAGTATTTCCTTATATTTTCTAGATAGTAAATCCCTATCCTATATTGTGGTTTCCAAATATTTTCTCCCATTCTGCAGATATTTTTAAAGATTTATTTTATTTATTTATTTATTTCTCCCCACCTGCTCGTTGTTTGCATTCCTTGTGTCTGTTTGTTGTGTGCTGGTTTTCTCTTTTCTGAGAGGCATCAGGAACCAAACCTGGGACCTCCCATGCAGGAGGGAGATGCCCAATTGCCTGAGCCACCTCTGTTCCCTGTTTGGTGAGTCTCTCATTGTGTTTCCTAACAGTGTCACTTGGTTGCATCATCTCACTGCACCATCATGCTGCCTCAGCTTGCTGTCTTGTGTGTTTTCTCCAGGAACTGAATGCCAGCTCTCCCATGTTGCAGGCAAGAGCTCATATGCCGCAGCCACATCTGCTTCCCTGAAGATTGTTTTTATAATTTCATGATAAATTCCATTGATACATCAAATTATTTATTTTTTATGAAGTCACATTTATCTATATTTTCTTTGGTTGTTCATTCTTTGAATGGAGGAATAATTGCCTAACACAAGTTATTAAAGATGATTACTTATGTTTTATGTTTTCTTCTAGGATTTTTACAGTTCTTGTACCTATACCAGATGATTTCTGTATGTAGTATGATATGAGGGTTGACCTTCATTCTTTGCATTTGGACATTCTATTTTCCCACTACTATGTGTTGTAGAGAATATTTTTTCACAATTTAACAAAGGACTTGGTACTCTTTTCAAAATAACAGTTGGTTATTGATGTGAGGGTTCTGTCTGAATTTTCATTTTGGTTCCATTGGTCTATATATAAGTCCTTGTGGCAGTACCATGCTGTTTTGATTATTATGGCTTTATAATAAGTTTTAAGATCAGGAAGTATGAGTCCTCCATATTTTTCATCTTTGTTTTTAAGACATCTGTGGCTGTTTGGGGTCCCAAACACTTTGATATTAATAAACATTTTGTTTCCTTGCTCTATTAGTATTGCTGTGGATTTTTCAGGATTTTCTCTATATAGGACCATGTCATGTGCAAATAGGGAAAGTTATATTTCTTCCTTTCCAAACTGGATGACTTTTATTTCTTTTTCTGGACTAATTGCTCTGGAAGGAACTTCCAGTATAATATGAAATAACATTGGTGATAGTCAGCATTCTTGAGTTCCTGATCTGACAGGGAAAGCTTTCTGTCTTTTACCACTGAGTATATGTTAGCTGCGGGCATTTAATATATATATTTTATCATGTGGAGGAAATTTCCTTTAATGCTTACTTCTAAGTGTTTTTAACAAACATGATTGCTGGGTTTTGTCACATGAGATGACCATGTGGGATTTTTTCTCTTTGTTCTGTTAATATGGTTTATTACATTAATTGATTTTTTATATGGAACCACCATTGTGTATCTGGAATAAATCACACTTGATTGCAATGAATAAATCTTTTAATGTACTGTTGGATTTTGTTTGCTGATATTTTCTTGAGGATTTTCATTTATATTCAAAAATGAAATTGAGGAGAAAATAAAATTGATGTAAACTATGGACTATAGTTAACAATACTGTAATATTTTTGCATCAATGTCAAAGATGTACTGTGGTAATAATAGTGTGGTATGGAAAAATATGCTAAATGTATGCTATGTACTATAGTTAATGATAACAGTCTGATGATATTAACTCAAAATCTGTAACAAATGTTCCAAAATGGAGTGGTGTGTTAGTGAAGTAGTGTTGTATGGGAATACTACACATGTGTATTATTTTTTGGTAAGGTCACAACTGCTGTAATAAAAATATATTTTTAAAAATATATTGATCTGTAAATTTAATTTTTGCAGTATCTTTATCTGACCTTGGCATAAGAGTAATATTGACCTCATAGACTTCGATAAAGAGTGTTCCTCTGTCTTAAATTTTCAGAAGACTTTAAGCAGAATTGTTATTGATTCTTCTTGGGGAGTTTTTAAAAACTTACCAGTGAATCCATTTGGTCCTGAGCTTTTTTGGAGGTTTGCATTACTGATTCAGTCTCTTCGCAAGTTACTTGTTTGCTATAATTTTGTATTTGTTATTAAATCATTGTATGTACTCTCCATCTCTTTTATTAATTTGCCCATATAATCTGTTATCCAATTTTGGATTAGAGTTCTTTATAGTCTACTCTTACAATCCTTTTTTAAAAATTTCTGGGGGTCAGAAGCAATATCCCCCCCACCAATTTATTTTTTATTTTATTTATTTGTGTCCTTTTTTTCATTGTAAGTCTTGTTAAAGTTTTGTCAAATTTATTGACAAAATAAAATTGGTTTATTTTTAATCAACCACAATTGATCTTGCTAATTCTCTCTATTTTTAAATTCTCTATATCATTTTTCCCCACTCTAATCTTTTTTATTTCCCTCATTCTACATGATTTGGGTTTGGTTACTGTTCTTTTTCTAGATCCTCCAGTTGTGGATGTAGGTATCTGATTTGTGATATTTCTCTCCTTTTTAAAAAATATTCACTTAGAGCTATAAATTTCACTCTCAGAACTGCCTTTCTGTGTGCCCTAAATTTGATATAATGTGTTTCCATTTTCATTCATCTCAAGATATTACTTAATTATCCTCATGATTTCCTATTTATTCATTGGTTATTTAAGAACACCTTCTTTCATTTTCCACATATTTGTTAATTTTGTATTTCTCCATCTCTTATTGGTTGCTAGATGCATTCCATTGTGATCAGATAAGATATAATTTGTGATTTCAGAATTTTTTAAGTTATTGAGACATGTTTTATGATTCATCATGTGATATATTCTGGAGAATGATCTATGTACACTAAATAAGAATGTGTGATCTGCTGCTATTGGGTAAAGTGTTCTATTTATTTTTCTTACGTCTAGTTGTACTAGAATATCACTGAAGTTTTCTATTTTCTTTCCTTATTGTTCTTCAGTATAGATGTTCTAACCATGAAAGATAGAGGTGTTTTGAAGTCCCCTACTATTAATATAGAAGCATCTGTTTCTCCCTTCAAATCTGACAATATTTGCTTCATTTATTTTAAGTCCCTGCCATTAGGTGCATCTGCATTGATCTTGGTTATGTGTCTTCTTTAATCAGAATACTGTGACCTTCTTTTTTACTTTTAACAGTTTCTGTCTTAAAGTCTATTTTGTCCACTATTATTACTATAGCTATCCAACTCTATTTCAAACTAGTTGTGTTTTCAAATTTATTTTGAGTCTCTTATGTATAATGTATGGTTGTATTGTGCTTTTGTATCCATTCTATAATTCTCTGACTTTTGAATGGAAATTATAATTTATTTATATTTAAAGTAACTATTGATAATGCAGAACTATTTACTGCCACTTTGCTGTTTGGGACCTGTATATCATATGTTATCCTTCAATTTTTCCCTTAATGCCTACTTCTATATTTATTATTTTTTCTTGTATCACTTTGAAGCTCTTCTCATTTCATGTCAATATATTTTTCATATATATTCTGTAAGGTCACCATGTGGTAAAATTTAACATCTAAAATCTATAACTATCACATATAATTTGATGTCAACTTAATTTCAGTAGCATATACATAGGCTGTTCCTATTTCCCCTCATTCCCTCAGCTTTTTTCAAAAATTCTATTTGGGGACAGCACCTTGATGTATCATATACCATTATCTTGGTCATTCTGAATCTCTGAACTTTTTGAATATCTAGTTTTATGTGTATTTTCAATAAACAGTGTGTATTTAGATTATTTTCATTTTCAATATGACTTCTGATACCTTCTAATTATAAAGTTGAATCCATTTATTTTATTGAAATGATTGACATGTTTTAAATAAATTCTGGAAATTTTAAGGACACCAAAATACTTGTGTCCTTTTTCTTTCTTTTTTTAAATGACAGGCATATTGTTCTTTGAGTAATTGGGTTTTCATATATCCTCACAATTTTTGCATGATTAAAAAAACAAACATATGTTTGTGTAAGCTTACTTACAGTTTTTATACATAAAGAGTTCCAATACACAAACATACACACTGCTGCTTATTTCCCAAAAGGAAATATCTTATTTATATTCTATATCTTCTTCTACAATTTTTAAGGAGTTCCATTGGAGAAATTAGTCCTAGATTAAAACATGTATCTTACATAAAAATTTATATCAAGTAGAATTTATCAGTGTAGTTCAACAAAAGAAAAACAATCAATGCAATAAACAATATTAAAATTTTCAATAAGCAAAATTAATTTTATTTTCCCATGTATCACCATATTCTTAACATTTTGTAATAGTGTTGCATACTTGTTCTAATACATAGAAAAACATTTTTGAATTTGTATTATTAACAAGAAACCTCATGCAGTACTGCGTTCACTATGTCATATATTCACTAGGTAATCCTCTAGCTTTCTTTTTTATCTACTTTTATATTTTTGTAAAAGATACTTAGATTACATAAATGTTTCATAAAAAATATAGGGGATTCCCATATGCCCCACTCCCTACCCTTTCCACATTAACCACGTCCTTCATTAGTGTGGTATATTTATTACAATTGCTGAACACATTTGGAGCATTGCCACTAACTGTGGATTATAGTTTACACTGTAGTTTAAACTCTCTCCCAGACAATTTTATAAGTTATGACAAGATATATACTGGCTTGTATCTGTCATTGCAATGTCATTCAGGAAAATTCCAATTCCCAAAAATGCCCCCTTATTACACCCATTTTTCGCTCTCCTCCCCCTCAGAATCTCCAGTGGCCACTGTCTCCACATCAGTGATAAAAGTTCTTCCATTGCTAGAATTACAATCTAAAGTAGAATAACAGTAACTCTACTCTAGTCCATCATTCATTCTCCAATCCTGAGGATTCTGGGATGGTGATGACTACTCTGTCTCTACTTGAGATGGGACATAAATCCCATGGGGCAGATGATTGGGACTATCTTGCTTGCAGTTGCAGACTCTCTGTACCTAGGAATTGTTGTTATCCATCATCATCTCCTTATTAGTTGTCCTGGGTGAGTCCAAGCAACTGGAGACAAGGTATTAGAACTTGCACAATATTAATTTAATGAAGGAAAAATTCACATGATCATCGCAACTTATTCAAAAAGCATTCCAAAATGTCTAACATCATTTCATGATAAATACCCTAAAAAAATTGAATAGAAAATAACTTCTTCAACATGATAAAGGACATATATTAAAAGTCCACTAACATTTTACTCATTGGGGACCAATGGAAAAAAAGTTTAGAAACAAGACAAGGATGCTTTCTTTCATCACTGCTATTCAATATTGTACTTGATATTCTGGCCAGAGCAACTAGAAAACAAAAGGAAATAAAGGGCATCCAAAGTGTAAAAGAAGAAATAAACAATCTCTATTGGAGTTGACATGTTCTATCGACAATATCACAAAGAATCCTCAAGAAAATTATCAGAGAAAATAAATGAATTTATAAATTTTGCAGGTTATTTGATTAAGTTCTACATCCCAGCAAAAATTTTGCAATTGAAAATTAAAAAGAAATATCAGGAGCCCTTGGGTGCACTCTTGTTTGAGGCTTTTTATACTGTGGCAATTTGTTAAATTTGTCTGAGACATGCATAATTGTAACCTCCATAATGAATTCCTGACATACTTTTAATCTCTCAGCCATAAAACATTTTTTGTTTAATGTTTCCACCTTTTTGTCAAAGTCTATTTCCAAATGAATTGCTGATTAATACTTGATAATAGTCATTAAGTGCCAGGGAGACTCATCCCCATGAGTCATGTCCCATGTCAGGGGGAAGGTAATGAGTTAATTTGTAAAATTTGACTTAAAGAGAGACCAAATATGAGTAACAGGGAGGTTTACAGGAGGTAACTTTTAGGCATTATTTATAGTATTAGTCAGCCAAAGGGGTGCTGATGCAAAATACCAGAAAATGGTTGGTTTTTATAAAAGGTATTTATTTGGGGTAGAAGCTTACAGTTACTGGGCCATAAAGCATAAGTTTCTTTCTTCACCAAATTCTGTTGCTACGTGTTGGAGCAAGGCAACTGCCAACATTTGCCAGGGTTAAGGTTTCTTGGGTTTGTCTCTTCCCAGGGCTCCATTTCTCTCCGGGCTTAGCTCCTCTGTTTCCTCCACAAGGTCAGCTGTAGACTATGAGGCTCTCTAGGTTTTGCCTCTCTCCACAAGGCCAGCTGTGAACTGTCAGGTGAATGGCTTGTCTCTATCCTGGGGTCTTCTCTCCTTCACGACGAAGCCTCCATCTGCTTGCTTCCCCAGGCTTCAGTATCAAAATTCCAACATCAAAACTGCTCTCTCTGTCTTTTGACATGCCTTTTATATTTGATTCCCCCACCCACCAAGGGATAGGGCTCAACACCCTAATGACATGGCCCACCCAATGCCTTAATCATAACTTAATCATGCCCAGATTAACAGACCAGTTTACAAGCATAATCTGATATCTATTTTTGGAATTCATAAATACATCACACTGTCAAACTGCTACAATTATATTTAGTCAAAGTTTCATTTTCACAGGAATAAGGTTCACACATAAAAACATTAAGATGGAGAATTTGGCATATAAATCTGTTTTATTTTCTTAGGCATGGCTTATATATTTCAGAGATTTTTGCCATTTTATTTGAGAAAATAGCAAGGCTTCCCGAGGATGAAAGTTTAATATTTTGTTACCTGCTATGTGGGCCAATATCTATTGGTAAAACATACTTATAATGTCATGATAACCTTCATATTCCACAGAAATATATTTTATGGTCTTTTTTCCCATACATCACCCCACTGTCAAATCTTGTTCTAGTGATGTATTTTTGTTATCACTCCTGAAAGATAATGGTTATATCTGTATTCTTAATTACAATCCTTGGCTACTCCAGGGTTCACTGGACCACTGAACAGCAGATGCAAGGCCCACAGCATCATGAAATCAGCACCCCTTCTATGGACCCTATCTGGGAATACATGAAAATCGATTTTCCCTATGCAACATAGTTAACTCATTTATTATTTCCTAATCATGATTGTTCTACTCCTTAAATTTGAACCTATAATTTTCGATTTACCAGTTAACTATAGTTCACAGAGAATTAAGTATTTGGATTGTTCAAATTCTGGTTGAGCCCTGAATCCCAGTAGAGTATCAGATAACTCCTATTCTGTAGTTCTTTAGGCTTGCCCTAGACAATCAACAAAACAATGAAGATGAACATGTCCCATCCTAAAAATCAGGGAATGCTTACAACTGCAGACAGGATAATACCTTTCTTCTGTCCCATGATGTCTGTGCCCCTTCTCAGCATAGAGATGTCAAAACAGATGATGTCCCATGTCCTTCTGGATTGGGGAATGAACAATTGGGGTGTGTGTGACCATGGGCCAAGGACGTGAGTTGTATCATGGATGTTATCATGTGTTGGAGGAAGAACTTGTAACATTTTTATAAAGATACAGGATGCCAGGGATTCACATTGGAGGGGGTTATGAATGGGTGGAATGGGAACATTTGGGATGGTGAGATTCTTCTGTACAATACTGCAATGATAGCTGCATGACATTGTGCAGTTATCAAGGCCTATTGAAATGTACATCATGAAGTTTAAACTATAAAAGTTTGGTTAGTAGCAATGCTTCAATATTTGTTCACCAATTTTAACAAATATACCACACTAATCTAAGATGTCAATAATGTGTGTAACTAAGTGTGTGGGCACAGGGGGAAGTTTACATAGGGAATTCCTATGCTTTTGGGGTAATTTTTCTACAAATGTAAATCTAAAACTTCTCTAAAAATAAACTTAAAAAAGAAATTTCATTTCCAATACATCTAAAAGGATAAAATAGTAGGAATAAATTTAACCAAGGAGATGAGTGACTTATACACTTAAAATGATAAAACACTGCTTTAGGAAATTTAAAAAGATTTAAATAAATGGCAAGATACCCTATGTTCATGGATAAGAAGAGTTAATATATTTAAGATATCAATATTACCCACAATGATATATCAATTCAATGTAATCCTTATCAATAGCCCAGCAAGCATTTGGAGAAATGTAAAATAACAAAATTGGAGCTTTCACACATCCCCATTTCTGAACTTAACAGTGTGCTATTCATATAAAGATAGACTTAGGGACCAATGGAATAGAATTGAGTCTTCAAACATAAGCGTGTGCATCAATGGCCAACAGATTTTTGACAAGGATGCAGAGTGTATTTATTAAGAACTTAAATTTTTTTAATGAAGCTTCAACAAATTTTGCTAAGCATACAAGGAAGTCATATTTATTTATTTATCCAGCATAGTATCCAGGTTATATCTGTCAATTTGCAGTCAGATATCTTTCCTTACCTCAGGGGAATTTTTCTCTATTATTTTTCTTCCTGTTAATACTTTATTTCTCCTCCTGGAAGTGTCATCTGGTGTATTCCCTATGCAGTGTTGTGTTGGAGCTGGTTTATGGGATTTGATAGTGCCTATTTTTTTCCCAACTTCATGAGCTGTAACATCACATTGGTAGCTTGAAATTAGTCACTGTGGACGTATTTACATGATAAAAACTACCAAAACCATAAACTGGTGTTTATTTTTGAAAGGTATACTAGCACACCACTGCCTCAATGTTTTTACCTTTTCTTTCTTTCATTACTAATATCTTGTCTTTTTCACATTATTCACAGAACATTCATTATTTTATTATTCACCTCCTAAAATACTTTCAGGTGTTTCTTTCTGCTATTCAGTCCCATAATGCTTTTGGCTTCTAAATTTAATCAACTTAAACAACAAAATAAACATCTTAGTTAATTGTTTTATCCTCCCCATTATCTTTGAAACTATTTTAAATGGACTTATTTTCACTTTATTTCACATTCTTCTTAAATATTTAGTAATAATTTTCCTTCCTCCCTTCCTTCCTCCCTCCATTCATTCCTCTCTTCCTTCCTTTTCTTCTTTCTTAAATTTGCTTTTTTCTTAATGCATTTATTTACCCTCAAATATGGGAATTCCCCATTTATTCTCTTTCTAATAGGAAATGTTCTTTCTTATATGTAATAGTGTTTGTTTGACCACATTGTCTCCCAAGATTCCTTTGATATTTGAAGTTATATTCTGATCATTATCCTCTCATAAGTTCTTTTTTTTTTTTTTATTATGGGTAAACATCAAAATTCTCACAATACATACAAACATTTGCAAAATGATATATAAATATATATGCATATATGTGTATTTGCTTACAAAAATGTTATATATATATATATACATATATTTTAAGAGGTGCTTAGATTACCTAGGCCATTTTAAATCAGCACACACCACTCAGAACTGAGTGGGAGAGACTGTGGTCTACAGTGTGAACTGTGGCCTATGGTTGGTGGCAAGGCTCCAGGATGTGTAAGTTCATTGAGGGTGGTGGGCCACACTGTGGGAGATGTATGTGTTGGATGTGGTGGGAGGTGTGGGAGGTGGGCAACATGGGAATCATAAGTTCTTTATAGCAGAGCTTATATTCTGAGCATTATGAGAATTTCTTTTCAATTTTCAGTCTGAGTAGCTTTGCCCTATCCTGTGAAAAAGGTTACTGATGACTGTCTCTTAGAACATAATAGGGATAGGAGGTTAACTTCTCCAGGCCCTTCTATTCATCATTCTGAATGAACCCCTTTTATCAATCTTATATCTTGTGTCTATGGGCTTCAAAGTTCAAAGAAGGGCTTCAATTCTTTAACTGACTATTCATACTGAGATTTGGGCTATAAGATCCTTTAACTTTGCTCCTCTGAGCCCTGATCCTATATGCTTTGTGTTTTCCTGGAATTATTCAATATTTCTAATACTTAGATGCTATTGTTTTCTCATGTTTTATTCTTAAAATTAACCTACTACTATCATTTCACAGTGTTTGGAGAGGTGGCAAAACCATGTGCTCATGTTTTCACTTTCATTGTAAAGTATTAAAATTATTATATAATTGAATAATTGAATGAATTGGCAGGAAAGTATTTTTGTGGGGATAAGTTAGACAAATACCCTGGAAATCAAATTGATAATGTGTAAATTGACTTGTGTGTTCCTATTATTTTCTTATTCAATGCACTTCTAAAATACTTTAAAGTGCATAATTATAACCATAGAACACAAAGTGTGTAATTATCCTCAATTAAGCAAATTATCATAAAGAAAAAAGCAAACATCCAAAGTATCTGATTATAGAAAAACTTTTTCTTCAATTATTGTTGTTTTGGGGGATTATTCAATCACAATAGAAATGCTCACAGTCTTAATTATTTAGAAAATGAAGTATGCAATTATAAATGTGCTATTATTACAAAGGTAATATAAATATATTACCATGAAAAAGTAAAGGTTAAAAATGGAAAACAAGATTTTTCAAATGTATTTCCTTTTATCTACAGTTAAAAAAAATTATTCATCTTTTTATGTATTTATTGTTCCTTTTCTAAATTTTCTGATTTTATTTTAAAGGAAATGATTATTATATCTGCATGCAGACTTGAGCATCTTTATTTCTTGTTTTTTTCTGTCTATGCTTTTATTCTGAATTATGGTAACAATTATTTGTTATATTTGTTAAATTGTTTTTCTCCCATGGCAACTCTGTCCCATATTACCATTCAATGGGTTTTAATTATAACTTTGTCCTTTATTTTTAGTTTGTAGTTGTTCTTCCTTCATATATATCATATATTTTTAATTTGAACCTATCTGTCTTTTTGTCTGGAGATTTTTTTTTCCTTTTTTATATGTCACCTTTTGCATTATAGAGGCAATATTTCACTTAAATTGATTAAGAATATGAAGAAAGTATGTTCTTCCCTATGCCATGCTTTCCTAGGTATGAGGAATTGATGCATTGATAAATGTGAGGTTTTCCTGTAGAAACTCTCTCTTTGGTGTAAATGAAACCACCCATCCATTAGCATGTTCCAGTTATTTCTTCACATCTTTCTTCAATTACTGAGGGAGAAATCACCTAATAATATCCTAGAATACAAATTCAACCGGACTTAAACGTGTCTTGGTCTTTCTAAATTAGGTATTCAGTATTTTTGTTGCTAATTGGATGTATAACAGGTGTAAATTAGACAGAGTATATTTAGAGAAGCATCTCTGAGTCATTCAGGAAATTATTCTGATGCCTTTTCTTTCTGTTGCATGTAGCCATTTTGCCTCTAGTCTATGGTAGGCAGTGGAGGAAGTTCCAAAGTTTATTTCTTAGCATTAGTAGAGGGGTTATGATATTATGTTTCAAAGGTGGCTTTTAGAATGAGTCCTTGTTGTTTTCTTTCTATCAGTCCTCATTTGAAAGGCAACCCAGTTTCTGTCCCTATATTTATTATTTATTTTCAGTGATGTGCACGTTCTCATGAGTATTGTAATGAGAATATGGAAGTCAAACTAAGATTGCATGCTAAATCAATTTTCTTTTAACTGCAAAATTCTATTGAAATACTTCAAGTTGACAGATTCATGAATTCCTCTGTAATGGAGGAGAGAGGAGAGAAAAAGAAAGAAAAATGAAGAGGGGTGGGGAACTAGATTTTAAGATCCTGATCAAATGCAAGAATGTAGTTGTTATCAAAGTGCTTCTGAAGTCTTCATGTTTTGTTTACTTTTTTCAGTTCTGGAAAGACAAATATATAAATATTAGAAATAAAATGAGTTTGTATATGAGATTCATATCTCAAAATTTAAGGTAATCTGAGTTGAATAATGGACTGTGGTTAACAGTACAAATATGAGAACATTCCCTTATGATCTATAACAAATGTATAATACTAATACATGGTGTTAATTATAGGATGGTTTGTGGAAAAACACAGCAAATATGAATTATGGACTAAAGGAAGCAGTAATATTATGAAGATGTTCTCTCATCATTTGTAACATATGTGTCACAACAAGGTGTGTGGTGGAGGGGCAATGTGTGGGAATTCTATATGGTAAGCATGATTGTTTTTCTAGCTCACGACTTATGAGATTATAAAAACAATTAAAAATTAAATTGTGAAGGAGAACAAGTAAATCTTCTCATTACAGATATTAGGGCAAAATGCAATCACTTTAAATTGTTTACTTCATAATATGGTATGTCACTTTTACAAAGCTTTTAAACTTATCAAAAAAAAAAAGAGGAGGAATGAGTCTAAAAGATACATGGGTCAATCTGCTTAAAGAAACCTCATGTATCCAATTCCTTTACCAAAATAATAGAATTATTACTTCAACCCTATAATTTTGTGGAAGTGGGGTATCAGGTTTCATAGCTATGACTTAAATTTTTTCCTCATTTTTTAAAAGAGTCAGTAGAGAAGGACTTTTCTATTATGTGTTTAATCTGATGTGGGAAAATAGTCATTCAAAATTTCAGTGTGGTTTGCATATATAATATACCTCAACATGTAGAAATAAAGGTATGTATCTTGTACTAAGGAAACATATATTATAAAACAGTAAGATTTTTTTTCAGAGGTGAGAGAGATGGTAGCTTAAGAAAGCTATAAAGAACAGATAACATTTTATTTGAGAAATATGTAGATGATTAGTGGTGGAACCAGTACTGTATTGATAAAGAGTAGGGAAATGAATATTATGTCATGGTTGAAGAACAGCAAAAATTTTGGAATTCATGGGATGGACCATGGGGAATAATGTAAAACCATTGTGACTCAAGTATTTTAGTCCCTTGTAGAGTTCCTGACCATTTACTCTTCTTGGTGGCAATGTACAAAATAAAAGCATCTAGAACAAATAATCCATGGCCTAAAGATAACCTTCTAAATCTATTCTTATAGCTCATAAACTTTCTGACCCAAGAGCTTTTCCCATTAGCAGTGTCCTCAAGGCCACTTTCACATTTTTGTTTCTCAGAGTGTAGATAATGGAGTTTAAGAGTGGGGTGACTACCATGTAGAAAAGGGAGACAAACTTCCCCTGGTTTTTAGAGCTACTTTGGCTGGCTGAAGATACATGAAGATGATGGTGCCATAGAAAATGATGACCACAACCAGGTGGTAAGAACAGGTCCTAAATTCCTTTTGATGTCCTGCAGCTGATTTGATCCTGAGCACAGCTTGTGTGATAAAGCCAAAGGAGATTAAGATGAGTGACATAGGGACAATGAGAAAGAGCACTTTGACAACAAAGAGCTCTCCCTCACTGAAAGCTGTGTCCACACAGGCCAGTTTGATGAGCACTGGTACCTCAAAGAAGATGTGGTCCAGTTTGTTGTGACCACACAGAGGCAGCTGCAGAGTAAGGGAACACTGAATTAAGGAGGTGATGAGGCCACTGAGCCATTCTAAGCCAGCCAGGAATGCACACAACAGAGGATGCATAATGGATGTGTAGTGTAAAGGCTGACAGACAGCAGCATAGTGGTCATAGGCCATGACTGCCAGAGGACACATTCACATGAACCCAACCCCATGGCCACATAAAGTTGAGCCACACATCCAACAGAGCTCATGGTCTTATCTTTCTTGTTCATGTTATCCAGAAACTGAGGGGCCACACTGGTGGTGAAGCAGATGTCCACACAGGAAAGGTTGCTGAGGAAAAAGTACATTGGTGTATGGAGTTTGGGATCCAGACAGGAAACCAATATGATAGGAGCATTCCCCAGAAAGTTCAAGCTGTAAAAGAGCAAAATAATGACAAAGAGATCCTCTCAAGCTGGGGCTGATCTGAAAATCCCAGACAAAGAAATCCCTTTTTGAGAGCTACTGTTGATTTCCTCCATTATCTTGCAATTTTCACTTCATGAAAGGACAAATGTCCTGGGAAAAGAGGTTAATGAGGTCAGCATTGGTTAGTCCCAATTGTTTCCTGTATGATTATATTCCTTGTATACCACACCGTCATTTTGCAACAACCTATAACACATCCCTTAACATATATTTTTTTTTTTTGCAGGGGATATCACCCCCTTCTAATTTTCTTGAACAAAGTCTTACTTTTCCTAATAGGATCAACAAAATTGTTAACATCATTACAAGTTTCACATGGTTCCATTCATAATTCAATTGAGAATATTATACCTTCAGTTTTCCTCTAACAGGGACATTTATGGAGATTTATGGGTGTTCATTGTTGAGACTGTATTTTAGGAATTTTGATTTGAAGACAAGTGTAGAATCATAAATGTTTAAATTATCAGCAGACAGGTATGAAGGAAGCACATGTATAAATGACACCTTGAGTCTGTGTAGAGAGAATGCAGTTTAGGTATTGGTAGTCCTGGTGTCATGAGAGTTTGAAGTGAATTGGCAAAGGAGGGTATCTTTGAAAAGTTTGTCTTTGGACGAAGGGATTAGAGAAGTAAATGAAAATAGAAGTAACATCAACCTGAATCCACTTGTTGTTTTGGACATTGGCATTACCAACATACAGAGTTGGATGTTTGAGTATGACTATTGGATATTTTTCATTAAGTGACCAGAAAAATGTGTCATCAAAGCATTGTGACATTTCTCCTTCACTTCCCACCTCCTTCTCTTCATCTTTCTCTTTTCCAAATTTTTTTAGATTTTTCTTTCTCCATTAAATGGCTTGATATTTTAAGAGAGTTAGAGTAGAAGGTTGCCATGCTCTTTTTAAATAGATAATTCCACTAAAGTTTCACATCTTTATAGTTTTGAGACCCACATGTGGAAATTGTAGTTTTAAAAATAATTTAAACACTGCTTAGTCACCTATTCCTTATTATTTTTGAAAATTTATGTTGAACAAATCATATCTTAGTATAAAATATATAAAAATAAAGAAAAATATAAGTGAGAAATTAGCATTTACTTATAATACCTTTTTTTCAAATAAGATCATTGTCAATTTCTTTATGTACTGGGACAAAAGCTTAGTGACATTTAAAAGAAAGGCATTTTGCCATCATTTCCTCTCTTATAATCTATATCCAAACTGACAAGTTGTATGCCAGCAAATGCTTATAATTATTAATTTAAAGGGCATATCACATTAAATAGGTGTTCAAAAATAATATCATCACTGTTTCTTAAAATAAAAGTCTTTTTTTTGAATTGGTAATATTTTGAGATACACATGCACAAATATGTACATATGCAACATTTATAGGAAAATGCCAAATTTAGTTTTAGATTTGTTTATATCAAAAGTATAAAAACACACCAAAGATAAGCTATGCAGCATACACAGCATAAATATTATGACAATGTTCTTTCATCATTTGTAAGAAATGTGTCACAGTAACGTAAGGTATTGCTGGAGGGACAGTATATGGGAATCCTGTATGGTATGCAAAATTGTTTTGTTAAATCACAACTTCTCAAAAAAGGTATACTTTATTAATATGCATTAAATAAAATTGATTTTTGAAAAATTTGTTACTGTTAAACTTTTTGTATAATTGCTGAAAATCTGTTTTAATACTTATTTTAAAAGGTGAATTTATTTATTTATTGTTTCTCTTTCCCTATATACCCTGGTCACCTCATTGTCCACAGAGACCAGAGAAAAAATATTCAAATATAAATTGGGAAGTTCTAGGTGTTGTTCAGAGACTTTAGATCATCTCCAAATCTGAATCTGTCCACTTCCATTCTTCAAATACATAGTAAACAAGCAGAGAAATTTATGAAAAAGGAAAGCCAAAGTGACACCTTCATTGAAACATGAGACAAAGAAACCTGCCAACTTCAACTTACATGTAAGGGAGTAAAACAGATACTAAGATTCATCAGAATTGTGAAGAAAATCCAGATTGTGTTCAGAGGGTCCTGAAGGGAATACTAGGGTATAGGGGGGCCATTTTGGTGGAAATTTCACAAAATATTTGTAATGAACTTCCCCCTAAAAGGAGAGTAAACCGTCACAAGTGTGAACTGCTGTGGAAAGTCTAATCGACGACGAAGCAGGGAGCAATCAGGGTTAAAACAAAAAGTGTGGAGACATCATGGAGGGGAGATGAAGTGGCTAACAGAGCAGCACTGACAAAACTGAGGGCATCACCATCCCAGGCATGGCTGGGGTCAGGGGATGGTAAGAAGTGAGTGGTGGAAGAGACTCCAGGAATGTACACAGCACTGCAATACAAAGGAGAAACCAGGAAAGCTGCCAGCCTCTGTACTCCCATGGGACCCACATGATGATACCTGGAAAATGAAGTCTGACACCTAAATATTGACATATGAAAATGCAATGCCCTTACAAAATAATATAAGAAAATAAAAAATAAAATACAAGTAGCATACTGCTTAGCAGAAGAAATAAGTTCACTAAAAAATTATCAAATAGTAGAGCTACATCATGATAAAAGTTCAAACTTCATTTTAGAAACAAAAAACAATCCTTATTAAAGCAATAAATTTCTCTTAATAAGAGAACATCACAAAACGGACATGTTAGAGTTGAGAAAATTATTACCAGCAAGGAGAGGCAATGAACAGAAAAGAGGAAGATGTAAAGCAAGAACTGAATTATCAGGAAAGAATTTGAAGAAAATGAGAGAGAATAAGCTCTATAGCTGCTAAGTAGTTTGTAGGGAGCAGTAAAAGCATATTGAAAGTTGATAAATCAAATAATAAAAGCTTATCATAATTAATAATACCGGAATAAACATGAGGATAAAATTATTCACCAAAATTGATGATAAATGAAGGAAAAGGAGAGAGGAATATTTTAGAATCGATTTTATTTTTGCTTATGCTAAGGAACCAGTAGAGGCTTTGTAAAGTTAAAGGCAACTAAGGGTATGATATTAAAGTATTGTTATAAAGACAATAGAACAAATATACACATTTTCTTAAATATCAGAAAATAATTGTTAAAAGTACACTACAAAGTGTAAGATTTTTTTAATATAGAGGAGAAAACATAAAATAAAAAACGAGGTAATGAAAGTAAACTTATTCTGCATGTAAATAAGTATAAAAGTGCTTAAAACAGTTATTAAAAGAAAAAAATTACTCATCCCCGACCCCTGGAAATATCTTTCCCCAGATTTGTCTTGGGTTATTTTATTAATTTATTCAGGTATCCTCTCCATTATTTTATTACCATCTAAGTATTCCATGACCTATAAATATACAACAACAATATATGCTTTATCCTGCTTTGTTTCTCTCTTTTTTTTTTTTTTTATTATGGGTAAAAATCAAAATTCTCACAATACATACAAACATTTTCAAAATGATATATAAATATATATGCATATATGTGTATTTGCTTACAAAAATGTTATTTATATATATATATATATATACACATATATTTTAAGAGGTGCTTAGATTACCCAAAATATTACACGGAACCCACTGGGATTCCCATGTTGCCCACCTCCCACACCTCCCACCACATCCCACACAAACATCTCCCACAGTGTGGCCCACCACCCTCAATGAATTTACACATCCTGGAGCCTTGCCACCAACCATAGACCACAGTTCACACTGTAGACCACACTCTCTCCCACTCAGTTCTTAGTGGTGTGTGTTGATTTAAAATGGCCTACGTCCGTTGCCACAACAGTACTCAGGACAACCTCCAACTCCCAAAGAAGCCCCTGTATTTCAACTGCTCATCCCTTCCCTACCCCAAAAGTGTCAAATAAATGTAAAAAATGCCATAGGTGGCTAATATTAAAAAGAGAAA
>JAKSZT010053905.1:522319-545926 GCA_026826555.1 Tolypeutes matacus
TAAAATGATTGAACAAAATCCCTTCAAAGAAGATTTATAAATGAACATAAAAAAATACTCAGCATCTTTAACCATCAGGAAAATGCAAGTGTAAACCACAATGAGATACCATTTCACATGGAATTGTTGCTATTAATAAATGAAAAATTATAATTTTAAATTATTGCTGGAGAAGATGTGGAGAAATAAATGCACTCATTCATTGTAGGTACCAATGTAAAATCATTTAGCTAATGTGGAAGACAGTTTGTAAGTTCTTCAGGAAGATAAATATAGCACTACTATATGACCTAGCAGCTCCATTACTAGTTACATACCCAAAAAATTGAAAACAGGGACTCACAGATATTTGCACACTGATGTTCATAGGGGCATTATCTACAATTGCCAAATATTAAAGCAAATCAACTGTGCTTCAACTAATGAATGGATAAATAAAATGTGATATATACATAAAATGGAATGTTATTCAGTCTTAAAAAGAAATGAAGTCCTGATATATGCAACAACATGGATGAAGCTGGAAAACAAGATCTTCAGTGAAATAAGCAAGATATAAAAGTGATAGGGAACAAAAGCAGTCAAATTAGATACGTTTAACTACACTACAGCTTTATATTTAGATTGAGCTAATGAATAATATTTTAGTTTTCACTATGAGATTTCACTATGTAATCTCATTCATGTAACTGCATTATTACTTACTAATGAAAACTGCCTTAATCACAAACTAGTTGCTTGTTTTTCACTTCTTAACAAATTCCTTTCTCACTCCCTAACAATTTCCTGTTTTATTCTCCCACTTATCTAAATCTTAATAAAACACACACCAGATGGATGAGCCTGAGACCAAGGACATTTTTAATATTATTTTTATTTTTTAAAGACATTTACTTTACATAAATGTTACATAAAAATATAAGGGATTCCCATGTGCCTTACTTCCCACACCACCCACATTTACCATCATTAACTACATCATTCATTAGTGTGGTACATTCCTTGCAATTGATGAATGCATTTTGGAGCATTGCCACAAAGCATGGATTATAGTTTACATTGTAATTTACACTCTCTCCTACACAATTGTGTATGTTATGGCATAATATATAATGACCTCTATCTGGCACTGCATTGTCATTCAGGACAATTCCCAAGTCCCCAAAGTGCCCTCATATTACACCTGTTTTCTCTCTCTCTGACTTCAGAACCTCCAGTAGTCACAGTCCCTACTTCAATGATATAGGTTTTTCCATTGCTAGAATCACAAGTCTATAATGGAATACCAGTAAGCCCACTCTAGTCCATAGTTCAACCCCCAACCCTGAGGATTCTGGAATGGTGATGCCCACTCCACCTCTAATTGAGAGGGGTTTCAGTCCCTTATGGCTGATGGATGGGACTCTCTTTCTTGCAGTTGTTGGCTCTCTGGGTTCCTTGGTATTGTTGCTGTCCATTATCCCATCATTATTAGTTGTCCTGGGTGAGTCCAATGAACTGTAGAGTAGTTATTGCAACTCTGTTGAGGCTGAAGGCCCAGCTTACACATGGACAGCCCAAAGAATCAAGTCTATTGGACATACACCTACCAACTTCAGCACCAACTATAGGTTCAAATAGAAGGAACTGAAGAGCCATGTGTAGGGAAACCACAACTGAGTACAGTTCTGTCACACTGGCATGGCATCAAACTCATGATCTATTTGCCCTGACTATAGTGTATGGATTTTTCCAGAGCCCTCACGTGCTCCACTACTTGATATAGTATTTACTTTGGTAGTCAGTGAAATCCTGCTGAGATGGGCATAAGCATAACCTCTGGAATGACCTCCTGAATGACATTGAAGTCTCTTAGGTATATAAACTCATTTGTCTTTATATTTTCCCACTTTTGATCAAGGTCCAGTTGCATTGCTAGTTGGTGCTTGGTAGTATTTCCTTAGTGCCAGAGAGGCTCATTTCTGGGAGTCATGTCCCATGTTGGGGGGAAGTTATTGCATTTATATCCTGAGTTTGGCTTAGATAGACACCACATTTGAGCAACAAAGATGCTATCAGGAGGTAATTGTTAGGCACCCTATAATAGTATGCTAAGTTTCAATTTCAAGAGTAAAGGTTCATAAGCACAGTCATCAATACCAAGTGCACATCAGTGGACTGTACTCCTTCACGAAATATTGCTTTTTGCTGTTCCATTAGAGACTGTGGTAGAGCTCCCAAAAATGGGAATTCAATATTCTTTCAGTTATTGTGTGAATCTCTGCCCACTGTGACAATGTCCCATGAACATTTGAACACATTTATATGCCTTATATGCATGCCTAGGTGAACCTCCTCCAATGTATAAGCCATCACTGAAACCCCACATGAATGGTCCTTCCTTGTGACAGTTGTAACCTTCTGAAATCCAAAACTTCTTCAAAAATGAAATCAATAGAATAGCTAAATACAATTTAGTAAGAAAATGAAATAATAATGATAGTTTTAGAAAAAGGAAATAAAATACAAAAATTTAAAAATTTAAAAATTTCAGATAAAAAATTTAAAAAACATATTTTTTGACATTTTGCCTTTCATCACTGTGAGATCTGTTGTCCAGTATGTACAGTGATATTTTCATCCATTTATTCCCCCAATATCTTACTTTTTCATTTTTTCTTGAAAGTTTTAGGTTAAAGCAAAGTCACGTACAGATTATAGGGGACTCTAATATATCAAACATCCTTTCCCTTTGCCATCCTCCCTTATTAATAACATTTTATATGTGGATGGTACATTTGTAAAAACTGATGTACTAATATTGAAACATAGCTATCAACCATGGTCAATTGTTTACATTATGGTTTACATTTTGCACCATTCACTTTTTAAAATTTTGTTTTAAATTAACATGGCCTGTATCCATCATTGCAAGCTCATGTAGAACACTTCCATCATCCTCAAATTTCCACCTGTTCCATCTATTCTAATCCTCCCTCCTCCTCACCTTAAGTCCCACAGGAACCACCAGGCTTTACTTTTTGCAGGACCAGATTCATAGTAATTTGCAACAATGCTGAGGGCATGGCACGTTTTTCTGTCCTCCCCTATTGGGCACTACCAAAGCTCTCAGGAGACTTCTGCCCCTCTGTTTGAGAACTCCCCGGGATGGAATCCAACACCTTCATTCTCACTATGTAGGTTTCCACCCACTGATATCATACACTATATCCAGATGGACAATCACACACTCTCTAGGAGTCTGCCCAGCTATACCTCGACCCAAATTCACCCTATGTCCAAAGTCCTAAACAGGTAACTCTAACTTGACCTATTGCCAAAAGAACATTCCCAACATTGTAGTTTCAACTAAATACCCACCAACCTCAGTGTTCAATTGCTCCCTCCCTGAAACCTCCCCCCAGATCCATGGACAGTTCAATACCCCCTCCACAACCTCACTTCTGACATACCTGCACTACTTACACAATAATGCCACTGCACCACTGTCATGTCCCTCAATTTCATGAATACACATGTCCAACTTGTCATAGATTTTGCACATATGGGCATTAGTTCACAGCCTTCTTCTCCCTTTCTATTTCCTCTAAACCTGTCTTCTAGACTCTAGATCTGTGAGTCTGCTCTATTTGCTTAATTCATGTCAATGATGTCATGTAATATTAGTCCTTCAGTGCCTGGCTTGCTTCACTCAACATAAAGTCCTTAAGAGTCATCCATGTTATCCCATGTGTTAATACTGTATTCCTTCTTACAGCTGAGTAATATACCTTTGTATGTATATATCACAATTTGTTTATTCATTCATCTCTTAAAGGGCATTTGGGTTGATTCAAACTTTTGGCAATAGTGATTAATGCTGCTATGAACATTGGTGTGCATATATCGGTTCGTGTCCTTGCTTTCATTTCTTCTGGGTATATACCCAGCAGTGGAATTGCTGGATCATATGGAAATTCTATGGCTAGTTTTCTGATGAACTGCCATACTGTCCTTCACAGTGGTTGCACCATTCTACATTCCCACCAGCAGTAAATGACAGTTCCCATTCCTCCACATCCTCTCCAACAATTGTAGTCCCCCCCTTTTTTTAATAATAGTTGCCAGTCTAATGGGTGCAAGAAGTTACTTAATTGCTGTTTTGATTTGCAATTCCCTCGCAACTAGTGATGTGGGGCCTCTTTTCATGTGTTTTTTAGATATTTATATTTCTTCTTTGGAGAACTGTCTATTAAAATCATTTGCTCATTTTTTAAATGGGTTTTTTGTCTTTTTGTTTTCAAGGTGTAAGATTTCTTTATATATGCAAGATGTGATGCCTCTATCAGATATATGTTTACCAAATATTTCCTCCCATTGAGTAAGTTGCCTTTCCACTTCCTTGACAAACTCTTTTGAGATGCAAGTTTTTTTAATTTTGAGGAGGACCCATTTATTTATTGATTTTTTCTTTCACAGTTTGTGCTTTGGGTGTGAAGTTCATGAAACCATTTCCTATTACAAGATCCTGTAGATGCTTCCCTACATTTTCTTCCAAGGTTTTTATGGTCTTGGCTCTTATATTTAGATCTTTGATTCATCTTGAGTTACTTTTTGTATCAAGTGTGAGATGGTGTTCCTCTCTCATTCTTTTGAATATGGATATTGAATTCTCCAAGCACCAGTTGTTGAAGAGACCATTCTCTTCCAGTTGAAAGGGCTTGGTGGCCGAGTTAAATATCAGTTGACTGTAAATGCTCAGATCTATTTCAGAACTCTCAATTCAGTTCCATTGATCAGTTGTCTATCCTATTGCCAATACTATGTAATTTTGACCACTGTAGCTTTGTAGTATGTTTTAAAGTCAGGTAGTGTGTTTCCTCTGATTTTGTTTTTCTTTTTCAGTATGTCTTTGGCTATTCAGGGCCTCTTGCCCTTCCAAATAAATTTCATAGCTAGTTTTTCCAATTCAGTAAAAAATGATGTGGTGATATTTTTGGGATTGCACTAAACTGTATATCAGTTTAAGTAGGAGAGACATCTTAATGATGTTAAGGCATCCCATCCATGAACAAGGAATATTCTTCCATTTATTCAAGGCTTCTTTGATTTCCTTTAACAATGTTGTGTAGTTTTCTGCATGTAAATCATTTACATCTTTAGTTAAACTTATTCCTAGGTATCTGATTCTTTATTTGCTCTTGTAAATGGGATTATTTTCTTGATTTCCTTCTCAGATTGCTCATTGTTGGTGTACAGAAATGCTATGGATTTTTGCACATTGATCTTATAACCTGTCACATTATTGAACTCATTTATAAGCTCTAGCAACTTTTTTGTAGATTTCTCAGGGTTTTCCATATATAGGATCATGTTGTATACAAATAGTGAAATTTTAATTATTACTTTCCAATTTGGATGGTTTTTATATCTTTTTCTTCTCTAAGTGCTCAAACAAGTACTTCTAACACAATGTTAAATAGGAGCAGTTAAAGTGGGCATCCCTGTCTTGTTCCCAGTCTTAGAGGGAAAACTTATAGGATTTTTCAAATGAATATGATGTTAGCTATGGGTTTTTCATATGTACTTGTTTTAATATTGAAGAAGTTTCTTTCTATTCCTACAGTTTTAGTGTTTTTATCAGGAAAGGGTTTTGTATTTTGTTGAATGATTTTGATACATTGTGTTGTCATTTTCATTCATTTCAAGGTAGTTACTAATTTCTTTTGCAATTTCCTCCTTGACCCACTGTTTGCCCAAGAGTGTGTTGTTTAATTTCCATATCTTTGTACCTAATCTGGTTGTCTGTCCCTTACTGATTTCCAGCTTCATTTGATTGTGATCAGAGAAATTATGTTGTATAACTTTTCAATATTTCTGAATTTATTGAGAGTTGTTCTGTGCCCTAGGTTGTGGTCTATCCTTGATAATGTTCCATGTGCACTCGAGACAAATGTATATATGCTCTATTTTGGTGTAATTAGTCTGTATATGTCTATTAGGTTCTCAAAGTCTTTGTTTCTTTAATGATTCTCTGTCAAAATATTCTGTCTAATTGTAATAACAGTGTATTAAATTCCCCCATTATAATTCTAGAGGCATCTGTTCTACAATTAGTTTTCCCAGTGTTTGTTTCAAATATTTTGAGGCACCCTGGTTAGGTGCATAAATGTTTATGATTGTTCTTTCTTCTTGATACATTGTTCTTTTTACTAATATATAGGGTCATTTTTGTCTCTTGAAATAGTTTTGCATTTAAAATATATTTTATCTGATATTAGTATAGCTACTCCCACACTTTTTTGTTATTGTTTGCTTGTAGAATTGTTTTCTAAACATCCACTTTCTTCCTCCTTACATCCCTGAGCCTAAGGTGGTTTTCTTGAAGACAGCATATAGATGGGCCATATTTCCTTATCCATTCTGCCAGTTTGTGTCTTTTTTCTTGTGAGTTTAATCCATTAAAACTTAATGTTATTACTGTCAAGGAATTACTTATATTTGTAATATTTTCTTTAGGTTTATGTATGCCTTATGTTGACTTTATTTCTCTTCTTTTCTTTTTAGTTGTTCTTACACTCTTCTCCAACTCTCATTCTCCTGTTTTCTTTATTTTTTTCCTTTTTACCTGCAGAACTCCCTTTAATATATCTTGAGGTGCTGGTTTCTTTTTTACATACTCTCTTAATTTCTTTTTTTCTCAGAAAATTTTGAGCCTCCCTCATTTTTCAATGCCAGTTTTGCTGGATACAGAATTTTTGGCTGTAAGGATTTTTCTTGTAGAACCTTGACTATGTCATACCACTGCCTTCTTGCCTCCATGGTTTCAGTTGAGAAATCAGCACTTCATCTTATTGAGCTTCCCTTGTATGTGATGGTTCTTTTTTCTCTTGCTGCTTTCAGTATTCTCTTTTTGTATTGAACATTGGATAAAGAAATATGACCAATCCATATTCTGCTAAATTGGTTCTCATCTCATAGTTCGTACTCTGCTTTTTTATTTTAACTCCTCTGCATTTCTTACTCAAGTTCATTGTTCATTTTCCTAGATTTGTCCCCACTCCCTTTCTATTCTAAGTGCTTTCTCTCCCAGGGCAACTGGGCCTGACAATTTGACAAGTATATGTCTTGGAGTATGCCTGTTAGAATTTAAACTGTTTGGGATGTGCTGAAATTCCCTGACATGTACGTCCTTGTCCTTCAATAAGTTTGGGAAGATTTCAGTCATTATTTCCTCCAACACACCTTCTGTATCCTTTTCCTTTTCCCTTTGGGATGCCTATAATGCCTATATATGTGCATTTCATGCTGCCATCAAATCCTTGAGTCCCTGCTGGATTTTTTCTACCTTTGTATCTATCTGATCTAATTTCTGTTTGATTTCAGCTCTACTATCTTCCACATTGCTGGGTTCTTTTCTCTGCATGTTCAAATCTGCTGTTATGTGCTTCCAGTATATTTTTGATTTCTTGCATTGTTCCATTCATCACCATCATATCCGTTATCTTTTTATGTATGTTTATAATTTCCTCATTGTGTTTTCCCACTGTATTCTTAATATCCTTAATCTCTTTCTTCACTTCATTAAGTTTATTCATGATATTTGTTTGGACATCTTTGATTAGTTGTTCCACATTCTACATCTCCTCCTGTTTTTTTTTCTTGGTTCATTGTTCCAACTGACAACCTGTATGAGCAGATCCCTCTGCCCTATCCTTGTCAGGTCGAGGTTGCTTCCAAGTTTCAAAGGGAAATTTAGTGACCGAACTCACCAAACAGAAACCACTATTGATCCTTTTCCTGAACGTTTAAATACTGATGTGAACATTCAGCCTACAGAACAGGGAGAAGACAAGTAATCATTTGATTTTCAGTCTCCTCAAAAAGATTTTTTTCAAGAATACAAATAAGACAATCGCCATATTAGAGAGTCATAACAGTATGGTTTGAAACATATTATAATACCAATATTTTAAAGATCAGCAAAGCATCTATTGTCTAAGGAGCTTTCAGCTCTGACACTGATATTTAGGATATAAATGAGAATACCAATTCTCTAAAAAAAGAGGATACACTTCAATAGGTTAGCATTGAGGGAAAACCAGGTTAGACTATGGTCATCAAAACAACTTCCTTGCTAATTGAAAGTCACCAAAAGAAACATTCATGAACCTAATACAAAAATGAGATTAACAAAAATATTTAGTGTAAATAGGGGAAAATATGAGTGGAGGAGGTGGTGGGGTATTTGGGAATCACTTATGTTTTCTGTCACTTTTCTGTTACCTAAAGCATCTTTGAAAAAAATGAAAAAAATAAGACACTGAAGGAACATACAGAAGAAATTGTCACTGAACATCAAAGATAACAGATATTACAGAGTGAAAGACAATATGTAAAAAATATTTTTTTGTTTTCATATTTATTTTGAATTTTTAAATTTACATTTATATATTTATCATTTTTGGCTTAGTTTTGGGGGAGGTTTTGGATTGCAGTAGAGTCCCAAATGTGGCAGGTGAATATCACAGGGGTGGGGTGTTAGTGGTGGGTGTATGTTTGGGGAGAGGTGTACCTCAGGCATACCTCTGGAATATGAATATGTTCAAGTTGTCATGAGGTGTTGATTAGGTGGGTGAATACCCACAAAATAACCAAAAGTATATTGAATTCCCATCCTGGAGAATCATGCTACATTCTCTAATAGAGTGGCAAGAATCCCTAGAATTCATTGGCATGCCTAGTGAAGGAGTACAGACCAATATGCCAGGCCCTTGACATTGATTCTTGTAGTTATGAAACTTGGTTTTCTGAAATTGAAACTTAGCTTAGTATTATATATTGCATAAGAATTACCTCATGAAAGCCTCCCTGTTGCTCTAATGTGTCCTCTTTCTAAACCAAATCAACATATAAACCCACTACATCTGTCCCCCCAGCATGGGGCTTGACTCCAAGAAATAAGATTCCCTGGTACAAAGAGATTATTTCCAAGAGCCAACTGTTGATGGATTTCTAAAAAGACCTTGACAAAAAGGGAGAACTATTAAGTAGAAATGAGTTTTTATTGCTAAGATATTTCAAAGTGAGGTGGGTGGTCTTTCCAGACGTTACACATATGCACATCTAAGGAGAATCTCATTGACTGCCACAGTAAACAGTGCCTCAAGCAGGGGTCTCCTGAGGACTTTAGCAATATCTGGACACTATAGGCAGGGCAGACAATCCCAGGAATTTGGCACCTTGTCAGAAGGCCTTACTTTGGAATATGTGATATCTTCTCCTCCCAACGTATCATAGATGGACTCATTTTTAATTTTCCTACACATAGCTCTTATTCCCCTTTTATCTAACCCTATAGTTAGTACTATGCCCATTTAATATGTGTCCCAGAGACTTAAATCTTTCTGTTGTTCACATGCCAGTTGAGTCCTAAATCTCAGAAAATTTGCAGCCAAACACCTACTCTCTGTTTCATAGGACTCACCCAGGACAACTATCAAAAGGATCAAGATGGACAATGCCCATCCCATAAAACAGGGAGTATCTGAAACTGCAAATAAGACAGTTTCACCCATCTGCCCTAACCCTTCTTAATCAGAAGCAGTGTGGGCATCAACACCCCAAAAATATTTAAGACTGAGAAATGACCAAACATAAGGGGGAATACCACTGTGAACTAAAGTAGAATTATTTATATTCCACTCATGGAAGAATTTGTAACATTGATATAAAGACATAGGTCATCAGAAATTCTAAGGGATTTAGAGGGAAAATAGGTGTAACATGGGGCATTTTGCATACATTGGAATTGTTCGGCATCAGATTGCAATGACAGATATAGGCCATCATACATTTTGTAAAAACCTATAAAATTATGCAGTGCAGAGTGTAAACCATAATGTAAGCTACAGACTATGATTAGTAGCAATACTTCAATATGTGTACATGAATTTTAACAAATGCACCACACTAATGAAATATGTTTTTAATGGAGAAAATTGTGGGAGGGGAGTGGGTGAGATATATGTGAATCCCCTATATTTTTGATGTAACATTTAAGTAATCTAAAGCTGCTTTAAAAATAATATAAAATCAAATGTAAAAAAGATACTGTAAAATATCTTACCATGACATAAACCCATCAAATGTAAAGACTGACAAAATATATTACTTAAAGATTACACCTATACAGTATTTGCCATATCATATAAACAAGCTTTGACTAATGTCATACTGGTAGAATATATTTGAATAATGGTTTAAATTTCATAATTTAAATTACAATAACCAGACAATATTTTAAATCCAATAATTTAAACTGAACAACTACAAATTGACAGACAAAATACAATAATTGAATCATATAAAAATGGACAATGAATGAAAGCCAGAAAATGGATTCTACATGTCCACTAAACAGCTGTAGCCATACCCTATCTTACTAAAAATCCAAGAAAGCTATTTAAGTCAAGAAAAATTTTCAACAATTTAAAAAATATCAGAAAAATTGGCTTTGCATGGTGTGAGGGATATTCATTATTTTCACATATATTTTGCAAATGAAATATATTTGAAAATGAAATTTGGCCACTCCAGTTAACATTTAAAATGTATATCTTCTTTGCTCCACCAAATACATTTTGGAGAATATATTCTAAACCATATCCTTTGGTATTATGTGGATTTAACATCTATCTATTTCTCAGATTCTGTCTTTAACTATCATCTGTCTATCTATCTGTCATCTATCTATCTCTATCATTTAGCATGTAACTATCATCTTCCATCTATATTTATAATCTATAGCATTGTGTATGATCAATAGAAATATATAAGCAATACTATTTTTCCCCTGAGCAAGAAACTAATTTTTCTTCCCATTAATCCACTCTATGAGTTATGACTGGTTAATTTGATAGTTATAATGGTCATGTCCCATCCAATTCTAACTTCCTACTTTGGGCCAAAGTGGCAGTAGCCAGCCTGAGCCACTTTACCTCCCTTGAGTCTGGCCCTGCTTTAACTGTGATAGATCTGCCCTGGTTTCTGCCTGCTTAGATGATAGATGAGTATTACTAGTTGGGTAAATCTACCTGCTCCTGGGATTTAGTAAGAGAGGATATAGGTGTCATCTTCTGTATATTACTCAGCCAAAGGGGTGCTGATACAAAATACCAGAAATGCGTTGGCTTTTATAAAGGGTATTTATTTGGAGTAGAGGAATACAGTTACCAGGCCATAAAGGGTAAGTTACTGCCCTCACCAAAGCCTTTTGCCACGTATTGGAGCAAAGTGGCTGCTGATGTCTGCAAGGGTTCAGTCTCCCTCTTTCTCTTTTGAGTTCATGGTCCCAGCTTCTTCACATATCAGCTATAGGCTGGGATAATCTCATCTCTTTCCCAGGGCTCATTCCTCTCCAGGCTCAGCTGCTCTGGTCTCTCTGAAGTTCAGCTGTAGACTATCAGGCAAATGGCTCATCTCCCTTCCCAGGGCCTCTGCCCTGTATAAAGTATCTGCTTCTCTGTGTGTTTACTTCCCAGGGCTCCAGGATCAAAACTCCAAATAACTCCTGTGCCTTGTTTTCTCTGTGAGTCCCCACCTACCATGGGTTTGGGCACTCAACATCCTATTGCCATGGCCCAGTCAAAGCCTTAATCATTATTTAATTAAGTAAAGGTGAAACCTCTGAATCCAATACAATCTAATATGCCCAGACCAGTTCACAAACATGATTCAATAACTAGTTTTGGAATTCATAAACAATATCAAACTGCTACATCTTCCAATAAGCTGTTTTATGTACTGAGGCTTATATTTTGACTTCGTCTTTTCTTTTAATTTCATTTCTCAATGTATTATAAGAACAAGTGTGAAAATGTCCTATTTAATTTGGACCCCTAAGTATCACCAACTAGCAAAGAATCCTGGAGTGGTGCATTCATATTCACAGACTGGCCTTATAAAACACTAATTTCTGACCATAGATCAAACTTTGAACCAAAGCACTGTTATCCAATTAGTTAAACGAGCAACTTGCCCTTTTTCCTGAAACAGAGTCCCACACAACAGTCCCCATCTTCCATTTTTCATCTAAGGTAGTTTTTTATAGGTTCTAACCTGTAGTGAGACTTTTCTCAGTGAGAATCAAACATCAGACAATCAACACTCTCCCACCACATAACTCAGGGACAATCAAAAGAAAATAAAATTTCTGCCTCCCATAAATGAGGTGTTTGTTCATCCCATGACAAGCCTACCTGCCCTCTAAAATGATACTTGTAACAAAGCCCTTAACTTGTTTGAGAATGGAGAAACACAACCATGCTTTTTCCTTTTCAAAGAAGAGGTGAAGGTCACATCATTCTCTGGGTCTCTTTTAAGATACCCTCATTCTTATAAATCCCTCTCAACACCCTCATTTCTCTAAAAATGATTACAAATGGATGTTGCAGTAAAGGATACAGAATGGGATTCTCTATCGCTTAGCAAGTCTTGGAGGGATAGAAAAGCCAGTATACTGAGAGTGACAGGGTTATTCTAATCTAATTTTCTCTGTCACAGGTCCTCAAATCAATACTCTGAGTTAACCAGAATGTTAATATATTGTTTGCATTTTTATCATTTATCATTGATCCTTTATGATTTTTGTTATTAAATATGCAAGTGAAAACAGGTGAGTGAATTGGAGGAAAATAGTTGTAAAGAGTATAAAACAGACATAGTACAAATTTAGTGTGCAGAGAAATCCTAAACTTTAATGTAAGAACAACAACTTACATTAAACATGATGTAGGTATAAGGGTGAAGATTTGAGACAACTTGTGCCAAAATAAACTAGGTATTTGCTCAAATGATTGCTATAAAGATGGACTTATGTCTGTCAATTTGCTATTAATTTTCTCTATGCCATAAAACTTTTCAGTTCTTTAATTCTTCCCCTATTACTTTCTCTGGTATTTAATTGATTTTTGTAATGTACCTGTATTAGCCAGCCAAAGGGGTGCTGATGCAAATACAAGAAATTCGTTGGTTTTTATAAAGGGCATTTATTTGGCATAGAAACTTACAGGTACCAGGCCATAAATCATAAGTTTCTTCCTTCACCAAAGTCTGCTGCCAAGTGATAGAGCAAGAGAGCTGCCGATGTTTGCCAGAGTTCAGGCTTCTTGGGTTCCTCTCTTCCTAGGGATCCATTTCTCTCCAGGCCCAGCTCCTCTGTTTCCTCTAGAAGGTCAGCTGTAGGCTATGAGGCTCTCTAGGCTTTGCCTCTCCCCACAAGGCCAGCTGTGAACTGTCAGGTGAATGGCTCATCTCTTTTCCCGGGGCCTTCTCTCCTTCCTTATCAGAACTCCAAAATCAAAACTACTCCAACTCTGTCCTTTGCTGTGTCTTTTATCTTTGAGACCCCACCTACCAAGGGATGGGGTTCAACACCCTACTGACATGTCCCAATCAAATCCCCAATTATCAATTATTCATTCCCAGATGGGGAGACCAGTTTACAAGCATGATCCACTATCTATTTTTGGAATTCATAATTATATCAAACTGCCACACTTCACCCCCAAAATTCCAAAAATACATTACCATATTAAAAAATCTTTAATCAGTAACAATGCAAGTACAAAATAATATCATAATCAGTTTAAAGAAATACGGTTCATCTTGAGGCAAAGTCCCATCTGCTGTAGACCTCTAAAACAGACAAAACTGTTTAACTCCTTCCAATACAGAAAACAAAAGACAAAGGATAAATATTTTCCTTACCATAAGGAGAAAATGGGAGGTTAAACATGAGTCATGGGTTCTCTACAGATCAGTAAACCTGCAGGGCATTCTCCATTTGCTTTCAAAGTCTCAGAGTCATTCTTAAGATGATGGTTTCTTCTCCTTGGGGCTACATGAGGACCCACCCTTTCCACAGGCTTGCCCAATGGCCATTTTCTTAGTTCCACCCTCAGCAGGCATCTGGGTGTTGATGAAGTTCTAGATCTCACCTTCCAAGACTGTTGGGGTGATTGCCAAACCTTACCCAATCTTTGGGTTAGAGTCTTAGCCCCCCTAGTACAGTGAGGTGAAGACAACATTCTCCCTAACCTTTGGCATACAGGCTTAATCCTCTCAAAGCAATGAGTTGACCACCTGGCCTTTCCTAATCTGTGGGAGACAGGCACACGCCTCTCAGACATATGGGATGCTGACCTTAACTGCCCCAATCTTTGAGGAATGTGCTTCATCTTCTCTGCACCTTGGGGCAGCAAAACTCTTCCAGAACATCGGGTGGGAACATCGACACTCTTCATCTGCTGGGGCAAACTCGCCCTCTCTGTACACATTGTTGGGATTCCTCTCTTGGCCCAAGGCAATGTCTTAATTCCAGATCTCAGGTTCCATGGTTTTATTCTTAAAGCTGTTTCTCCTTCAATATCTCCTTTCCATGTCTTTTTTAGTCCAAGTGAACAGTAGTTTTGTTCATACAGCACTCTCAAAAACCTTGTTGGTTTTGCATGCAAGAAGCAGGGTTCCAAGCCATCAGATAGTAAGAATTTACACAAGTCTTTCTGAGTGACTGCATCTTCAATCTTAATTTACAAGATCCAAGTTTAGTTAAGTCCACAAATGGGGCACTATCATCTTCAAGCTTGATTTCCAGAGGCTTGGAATTTCCAGAATCAGTTTCTGTTTTCTTTGTGCACAATAATTCACTCCTGAGCTTATCCTGCTCATTTAGCATTTTACTATAAGCTGCAAGGAGAAGCCAAGCTGCATCCTTTGTGTTTGCCTTGCAAAGTTCTTCAGCTAAATTCTCAGGTTTACCATTTTCAAATTCTGTCTTCCATATAAAACCAGGAGTTAATCTTGCTGGGTTCTCTGCAACTTTAAAATAAGAATTGCCTTTCTACAGTTTCCGATAAGAGTTTCATAATTACTTTTAAGGCATTATAAAAAGTCTCTTTAGCATCCATATTACTATCAACAGCTCTTCAAAGTGATCTAGGCCTTTTCCATCAAGCATTTCACAATTCCTCCAAAAAATACCCCTTACCCATTTATAAAATCGTTCCAACATTTTGGTAATTGCAAAAGCACTACCCCACTCCTGGTACCAAATTCTGTATTAGTCAGACAAAGGGATGCTGATACAAAATACCAGAAATCAATTGGTTTTTATAAAGGACATTTATTTGGTGTAGAAGCTTACAGGTACCAGGCCTTAAATCATAATTTTCTTCCTTCATCAAAGCCTGTTGCCATGTTTTGGAGAAAGACAGCTGCTGACATTTTCCAGGTTTCAGGCTTCTTGGGTTCCTGTTCCCAGGGTTCCATTTCTCTCTGGGCCCATATTCTCTGATTCTTCCACAAGGTTAGCTGTAGACTATGAGGCTTTCTAGGCTTTGTCTCTTTCCACAAGGCCAGCTATGAACTGTCAGTGAATGGCTCAACTCTTTTTCTGGGGCATTCTCTCCTTCCTCATCAGACTCCGTCATCAAAACTGCTCCAGGTTCATATATGTTGCCATATGCTTTATGACTTCAAGGACAAATACTGTATGAATGCATTACTATGAACCAAATATATTGTGTAATATATTGTTTGATTCAAAAAAAATTTACATGTATCCATTACATTTAATTGAGAAATGTATATATTTATTCATCTGTGTTTACTTTTTAGTTTTTAATTGTTTATGTTTTCAATTATTAAATGTACAAAATAAAGTTAAAAAAAAAACTGCTCCAAATCTGTCCTTTGCTGTGTCTTTTATCTTTGAGACCCCACCCACCAAAGGGCGGGACTCAACACCCTACTGATGTGGCTCAACCATATTCCCAATCATCACTTAATCATGCTCAGATGTACAAACCAGTTTGGAAGCATAATCCAATATCTATTTTTCGAATTCATAACTATATCAAACTGCCACAGTACCATATTCATAACTTTCCATTTCCTTATCTGTATTTTTTTTAGATATGTTTTTAGTGGCTACCCTGGATATAACATTTACAGTCTCTATTTGTATGCCAAAGATGTGCTGATGCAAAGAACAAGAAACCTGCTGGCTTTTATAAAGAATATTTATTTGGGGTAGAAGCTTATAGTTACAAGTCCGGAAAGAGTTCAGCTCAAAATTGCTTTCTCACCAATGTCAGTTTGCCATGCTTTGTAGAAAGATGGTTGCTGATCTCTCTCTAATGTACTGTCTACTTCTTTTCCTATTCTTAGTGAGAATGTGGTCTTTAATTAAATTGTCTCTAGAGTACATTTTCATCACCACTTCAGCTGATGTATCAATATCTGCCTACATTGCAGGCTTCTTGTGCAGTTAACTGGAGTTTAATCTTTGAAAAGCTATTTTAAAGCAGTCATGTAAAATAAAAATACAAAGGATTATCATCCTTGCTTGCAGTGGCTATTAATGATTTATCATGCATACTTTTAACAGAATTTTAAAATTTATTATTTTACCTTTAGCATGTGTCCTAGTATAAATAAAATTATGTATAATAAATTTATAATAAAACTCAGGCATTTTTCTGCATGAGAATTTTTTACTGAGAAATTGTGTATATATTTCATCTACATACATGTGTGTGTGTGCAGTAATGCATGTGTGTGCATGTCTGTGCATGCACGTGTTATTGAAGGTGATAAGGGTATAAGAAGCTCAATGACAATATAGCATAACCTACTTATGTTATAGATAAGAAAATAAAAATTTAGTAACAGTAGGCCTTTTTCCTATAGCCTGGGAAAGGAGATTTATAAAATCCTACATGTATTAAAAGAAGTGTATGAAAACAATGCCAAAAGAAAGGCTGTCAATTCCTAAAAAGATAAAGGAGGAAAGGTAGGAGTCCTAAAGAAGGTTAATTGTGAACTTCACCCTGAATAATTGTACAAATACCTGCAGAAATGTCTGGGAGGAAAAGCATCTCAAACAGCAAACAAAAGTGAAATGGCAAAATACCAAGTAGTGAAATCAATCCCAATGGAGAGGAATCATGGTAGAATCCACAGTGTAGTGAGAACTAGTCATTTCTACCAACCAATCCCGAATTATGAGTCATATATTCCAGTATCCCAAATGTCATGAGTATGGTGAAGAAGAGTATAAAAAGAGAGCATTCTACTGAAATGAGAGTGATACATTAAAGAAAAACTTGGAAAGGTCCAGCTTTGAGAGTAAAAAGCAATTATTTAGAGGGTTTACATGGTGTCCACATCTTCAGTAGTGGGGGTGAGACAGTGTATTACAACCTCAATCATCTGCACCTACTAAGAAATTGGTGGGCCATTTTATCATTTGTTGTTTAAGATTAAAGGTACATGGTTTAAAGATGTTTATCAAGGCACATGTGGGTATGTCTTAAATAAACAAGATATTCTGTTAACACTGAAGTCTAATCTCACAATGTGTGGGTTTTGTGAGTTGCTTTATGTGTTGTTTTAGCAAGCCATTTTTTTCTATCAATCCCATCCTTGAAGGTCTATAGTGTAGATGAAAATTCCAATGAATGCCTTGTTTTTAAGCCCATTATTGTACATCATGCCTGGTAAAATTTATTTGTTGGCCACTACCTATACAGTGGGGTATTGTGTACAGACTAAGCCATTTTATCCCTTTGAGGGTGATTTGTTGGGTAGTCTGCTTTACCAGAAAGTCTTGTAGAAGACGGGTTGGTATCCATAAAGGTTAACATGTAGCATTTACTTGTGCTGATGGGTAAGGATCCTATGTAATCTATTTGCCAGTCCTGTAAGTGTATGTTTGCTTTATACACATGCCCACTGCTGTAAAGCGTCATTTGTGGCTGAAGCCAACCAAGAAGAGGCCTCACAATCTTGTATTATATGAACCAGGAGAGAATATTTGATGGGGATGCCTCATGCTTTAGCCATAAGCAACCCAATGGCAGCTCCTTAATGGCTACTCTTTTTATGTAATCATAGGTTTGTTCTTCAGTGGTGTAGAGCAGATCAAACAAATACAAGCTAAAGCATCAACCTCTTGGTTCCTGTGTGGGAGATTTTTTAGAATTATTGCTGCTTCTTCAGCATCTTTAGAGTTGGTAAGTTTTAGTTCTGCATTCCATGTGTCATAGAGACACTTAAAAATTCTAGGGAGTTATTAGGTTATACACAAAGAGTAAAGCATCTACAGATTTAGAAATAACAATAAGAGATTAGAGTCCAGGAATAAATATAACTGCTGGAAGAGCTTACAATCTAAACCATAATTCCTTATGAGTATTTTAAATAAAGGTCTTTCTAGAGATCAATAATTACAGACTATAGAAGAAGTTTTGTATTATTTTATTTTTATGCTTTTACCAAGATAATGTTACTCAAGAGATACAACAGAACTTATAGAGTTGCCTTTATTTTCCTTTAAAATTCCTCTGAGTTGAAGATGCGCTTGATTGTATGATATTCTAGAGAAGCATCAGAGCAGAACAGTGTAATTGGGTGATAAGGGATTTTTTCCATAACATATCACATTTTTCTCAGAATAACTAAAATTATAACCAACAATACCACAATGCAGATTAGAATTAGAATAGAATATTCACAATGAGAACTTAACTTTTTGAGAATTTTATACAACACCTAAATACATAAATAACATATTAGTAACATTTTGCATATACAGATTTAATGAACTGAGGATTAGGAAATTACTTCAATTTTACAACACTCCCCAAACACTTCTCATGTAACCCATTATATATTAAATAAAACTTTGTTTTTAAGGTTCTTGAAAGTATTTTACTTCAGTTTAAAATGAAGAGTTTTCACACTATATGCTGAAAGATACACAGTATACATGAATAAACTTCAGCAAAACAGAACAAACTATTTTCCCAATTATCTTCCAAAAACCTAAGCTTCCCAATGGAGGTAAAATTGTCTTCCCAATACCACCAACTTAATATGATCACATGCCTATTGGACCATCAATATTTGCACCCTAAGAGTACATTTATTTCCAAAATTGAGAGTGATTCTTTTGTAAATCAATTCAGAGTGGTAAAGGCAAAAGTGATTGCTTTAGGTATTAAGTGTCTAAAAGAGGTAGCTAATAGTGGATTTAAGATTATTTTATATACAATTGTTCCCTTAGTAGTAATCATAAGTCTACACATTCAAAATAATCCTAAGAAATAAATATTGTGATTATACACAGTATTTTTATGACAAATTAGTCTTTCAAAAACCAGAATTTGACACTTTGATAAAAGTTCTGATCAGAATAAAATGTGACTCTAAAATTTAAAACATTCTCAAAATAACATCTCATTTAAACTTTTTTGGAGTTTACAGAAATATTATGAATTCCACGTTTTGGCACATATTTTTCTATTGTGAATTAAAATATCAATATATTGAAAATGTGAAATTTCTTAAATGTATATATTTGAGCACTTCACTTTTTACAAGGTGAAAGAATAAATTCTTTGTAACAGTTTAAAATTAAAAATATTCTTAAAGCTTTTTTTTTTTTTACTATTAAAAGTTGGCAAGTTTGGGCATTATGTTTAACCAGGGCTTTTTCACTGTGACAGATAAATTAGAAAAATAGTAAGGAAAAGACTTAACTTCCAAAATTAGCAGCAACTCTGTATTTTTTTTAAAAACCATTAAGGATATAGTATGGCAACATGAAGTACAAGAAGCTATTCTGATAAGGAAACGTGTCTTGGCCTCTTATATATTTATTTTTTTCAAAAAGACTTTTATATTGTTCCAATAATAATAGACCAAGAGTTTAAGAAATCTGCATTATTTTAACAGAGAGAAAACTCAAACTTGAGTTTTGGATCAGTACACCATTCAGCAAATAAATCCTAGTTTGCATCAACATAACAGATTGAGGTAGTCTCTGACAGGTTTCTATGCTATCACATTACATTTTGTATTCATTATCAACTATAGATTTCTACTTAATGGCTTCCTGGAATCACCAATTTACATTGGGATCCTTCAGTTTAGAAAATGCTTTTATAAACTTCCTACTACCTTTAAATTCCTATAACCTCTTATAACCATTTGTAACCATATAGAGTTACTTCACTTTAAGACAAATTTAAACTTTAAATAAGCTTATTACATTTTAGTCAGCAATAAAGTAAACTTACTTTCATAAGCCCTCTACAAATTTTCATATCCATTCAAATCTTATTCTACATCCCTCATCCATCATATGTGAAAAATTAGTCATTTCACATTAGGACAGATGTACATTATCTTCTTTAACTTAATTTCATTTTTAAAAGTTTACAATTTTATCTTATAGAGATAATAAATATAATGCTCATTTATTTTATTAATATTTGTATAAACATTTTGAGATTATTCTTGAGTTGAATAAAAATGAAACAATTACAGTGTAAACAGGAAAACATTTTACTCTCTCCAAAAAAGGCTAAAATCTTTCTTCCATAGTATTCTAAATTTGTGAACAACCAGAAAGGCATATTGAATATCAGACTCTGGAATATATATTGTATATTCTTTTAAAATTAGTTTCACTCATAATTTAGGAAAAAATTTCCATGCTTTCGAGAACTTTTTATTTACTTAGTGAAATTTGGCAATTGGGTTATTAAACAGCCTCCTTTGAAGTCTGTTAAAAATTAAAATACAGAATAACAAGACAAACTATGAAAACTGAGTTTTATTCTCTAACATATGCTCTGTCCCTATCATTCTTAAATTTCAGGCTTAGTAGACACTGTTCTTAGCTAAACTCAGATTTCCCCATCTTACTGCACCTAGCCTTTCCCCCACAGCTCTCTCAATCAGTTTTAATGAAAGCCTTGAATTCAGTCAATGTTCGATGGACTTGGTAGTTAGAGTAGGTCAAGTAGCTTAACCAAAACCTCCTTTCTTCTTCCAATAATTTCTCTCTTCAGATTTCCATTTGCCCCTTTTATCATTAAAAAATAATAACTAACCAAGGTCTGAGTATTTAGAGTATAATTTTTAAAGAGCACTAAAAGCTCAGCTTTTCTAATTTGGACTCCAGGAGTATTCATTTTACATATGTGTGTGTGTGTGCTTATTTACTTTTTAGCAATTTGAATAGAGCTCTCTTAAGAATTATCATTTGTTAAATTGATATTACCATCTGGACATATGAAGATATAAATTGAACAAATAGAAAGTTAGACACACAAAACAGAACCATAAAACTCAGTAAATTGACTAAAATGTCTCACATTTTTTGGTTTGGCTTGTCTTTGGGTTTTTTATCATCTAAATATCCCTCAGGTATTTTTTTCCTTTTAAGACCTCCTCTTAAAAGATTGTTCTTAGAAACTTGTTCATATTTTAAGAATTGGAGGAAACATTATCTGGGCATTATTTAGGTAACAGGTATTTAGCAAGGGAGATATATTCAGGAAGCTATGCTTTAAATATCCTTGTTGTAATTCAGTAGTAAGTCTCCCCTCCCAAGAACCCTCTCAATCCAGGTTTCTGTCAGTTACCATCTTACTGTACTTGGGACTTCTAATTTCTTAAGATTGTCTTCCATCCCTTGAGGGCTTGGTGAAGGGATCTTATATTTTTATTCTAACTCTGTTCTAATTGACCATTCTACACTAGAGTTTCCAGTAGTGTCTTTTGCCTTTTGAAACAATGACTTTTCACAACTTATTCTTTTTTTTTTTTTTTTTTTATTATGGGTAAAAATCAAAATTCTCACAATACATACAAACATTTGCATAATGATACATAAATATATGTGCATATATGTGTATTTGCTTACAAAAATGTTATATATATATATATATATACATATATTTTAAGAGGTGCTTAGATTACCTAAAATATTACACGGAACCCACTGGGATTCCCATGTTGCCCACCTCCCACATCTCCCACCACATCCCACACAAACATCTCCCACAAGTGTGGCCCACCAACCTCAATGAACTTACACATCCTAGAGCCTTGCCACCAACCATAGACCACAGTTCACACTGTAGACCACACTCTCTCCCACTCAGTTCTGAGTGGTGTGTGCTGATTTAAAATGGCCTACATCCATCGCCACAACAGTACTCAGGACAACCTCCAACTCCCAAAGAAGCCCCTGTATTTCAACTGCTCATCCCCTCCCTACCCAAAAACTGTCAAGTGGCCACTGGCTCCACCTCATTGTTATAATTTCTTGCATTGCAAGAATCACCATATGTGAGCAAGAGAATACCATCTAGTCCACTCTAGTCCATAGTTCTTCCCCCAATCCAGAGGCGACTGGGATGGTGATGTCCACTCCAATTCCAAGTGAGAGAGGGCTTATATCCCATGGATATGGTGGGTGGGATGATCCTGACTGCAGATGCAGGCCCTCTCCATTCCCTGGGATGGCCATTTCCCATCGTTGTCTCCTCACCAGGTGACTTGGATGAGTCCATTGAGCTGTAGGATAGGAGTTGCAGTTCCACCTAGATTTCCTGCACACCTGGCACATAGGTAGATGGGAGGCTCCAGTCTCTGGAAGTATACCTAAGAATCTCCAGCATCACATGTAGGTTTGAGTAGAAGGGACTGGTGAACCATGTGCAGGGAGGAGTTATTTGAGTCTAATTCTGTCACTCTGAGGAGCACAGATTCCAAAATAGAACCCACTGATAAGGCATCAGTCTCTGGGGCTATCCCCCCTTATATAGGACCAGGGTGTCTCCGGAGCTCTCAGGAACCCGACTGAGTGGGGTGATAGGCACTTAGATGTTCTATGAGCTCCTACTGAGGTGTGCGTAAGAGTTACCTCTGGGATGACCTCCCGACTCTCTTTGAAATCTCTTAGCCACTTGAACTCACTTGTCTTTACCATTTCCCCCTTTTATTCAAGGTCTTTTTCCAGTTGTGTTGCCAGTTGGCACTTGGGAAAAGTTTTCAATTAGCAATAATCGTGCCTCGGATAAACCTCATTGGCTACGATACTGCCACTGCACAAAGCTGCCAGTTGGCACTTGGTATTAATCCCTCGTTGCCAGGGAGGCTCATCCCCGGGAGTCATGTCCCACATTGGGGGGAAGGTAATGCAATCATATGCTGAGTTTGGCTTAGAGAGAGGCCACATTTGAGCAACAAGGAGGCTCTCAGGTGGCAACCCTTAGGCACCCCACAACTGCAGGCTAAGTCTCATTTACAAGAGCAAAGACTCACAAGGGTAGTCATCAATAAAAAAAATAAAATTAAATTAAATTAAAATTAAAATAAAAAATCAGTGGGTCATCCTATTTTGACAGGCACTGTCCCTACATTCAGAGGACTATTGCTGCTCCCTTGGAGATTGTGGCAGAGCTCTCCAGGCTAGGAATTCAGATTCCCTCATTTATTGTGTGATTATCCACCCATCGTGACCATGCCCCATCCCCCGATCCTTTTAATGATTTTGTATATCTTTCATGTATATTCGGTTGAACCAATCCCCACGAAAACCCCCCCAGACACCCTCCCCCCAATAATCCCCCCAGTACCCATTGTAACCCTTCTGTGATCCAAATCCTCCATGAACATTTAGTCCATAAAATAATCAAATACACTTACTAGGAAAAAGAAACAAGTGTGATAAGCTTACATGCAAGAGACAAACATAAGGAAACTCAG
>JAKSZT010053905.1:546026-661850 GCA_026826555.1 Tolypeutes matacus
TCCCTTTATCACTGTGTTATCGGATGTCTGGTGTGCCATGACACCTTCCTCCTCTCAATCCCCATTGTCTCCCAATTTTTCATTTAATTTTCAAAGAAGTTTTAGGTCACAGCAAAGTCACACACGGAGTGCCTGAGACTCCCAGATACCAAACCACCCCCGCTTCCCCACCCCATATTAACTCCCCCTCCTTTTTTTTTTTGGTTGTTAGCATTGTTATAACTGTTATGCAGATAGCAAAATATAGCAACTAAACATTTTCAGTGATTTACAGTATAGTTTACAATTTAGATGATACAGTTAAATAATTTTGATGATATTTACCATGTCCTGTGTCCATTACTGAAAGGTAATGAAAAACCTTCCCCATGATCACCAAACAACCCATTAGATCTTGACTGTTCCCTTCTCCCCAGCCCCCCAGGGCCCGTGATACCCCCCTCTCCCAACCAATGGAATGTCAAGATTCACAGTTACATGCCCTGGGGATTTGAACCGCCCGTTCCTAATCCACCCACCTTCCAGTGCTGCACCACTTAACCCAGGAACAACTTATTCTGTAAGGAATTCTGAGTGACTTTTCCTCAGTTCCTGAACTATTTCACTTATTCCCTATAAGTTTCAATAACTGGTTGGAGCAATTAAGCTTTTTATCTTCTTTGGGTTTCTCCTATAGAGTGTGATATTTTCACTGTTATTTTATCTGAAATGTGCAATTGGGTAGGTATGCATACAAATTCTTTGTCGACGCCTGGAGGCATTTCCCAAAGTAGAAATTTAGCTGGATCAGCTGCTGATTTTAGAGAGCCATCCTGGCCAAAATAAGATACAGGATCCTACATTATAGGACCGTCCTCCAGCCATTTTCTTACACCAATCTGAGGATTTCTTTGTCTTTCTTGAAACAATCTGTTGTAAATAACTTTTCACCCATAACAGTGGCCAGCCAATTACTGTGTCAGTGCACATAATATCTTTGTTAAATTTCATAACCATTTGGTCTTGGAATACATGTTCTATTCCTTCCATCATTTTTAGGGCATCCCCATACTTAAACATGGAGGTCTGCAACAATCAAGCAATCTGGCAACCTCTACCCAAAATAGATTTAGAAGGTCATCTTAAGATTTCTCCTGCAGATTCCGTACCTTGGCTCTTAATTTGATCTGATGAATCCTGCCAACAATGCCAATTTTCTAGAGTATGATGAGGAGCTGTGTAAAAATAGTTTCCTGCCAAACTGAGAGGGATATATTAGATGAAAGAATGAAAAGTCCAGCTTGGTAAGTAATGAACATTTACTTAGGGGCCTTTCATGGGGTCCTCATTGCCTACTTCAGGAGACGAGACATCATTTTCCAAGGTCATTAGGCTACACCCACTGGGTCTTGGGTCTTTTTAAATGTTTGCTCAACTTTAAAGGTATGTAATTTAAAGATTTGTAACATTGCATGTGGAGTAGATATGACTTCTACAGAATGCTTTGATTATGATCAAAGAAACAGATGTTTTCAAGGAGGTAATTGTCAGTTATAATTTTACTGACATGAAAATTTTCTGGTTCTCATGTATTAGACTGTAGAATTTAGCCAGCTGTTTAATTTATGGAAATGGCAACAAGAGTTGGGGGATGCTTTGCTTCCTGTGCTATACCAAATCTTCTCTTAATCCATCTGGCTTTTCTAATCCATCTTCTTCAAGGTTCCAAGCAAAAATCTAGAAAGAAATCCAAAAAGTGACTGAATGAACAGAATCAGTTCATAGAGTCATGCCATAGGTAGAAGAGATGGAATTCTTTCTGCACATTGATGGAATTATATGATTTCCTCTCCTCAATGTCTCATATTTCTAATTAATACATTATACTGTGGTATAATGTGGGAAGTCATTTAACCATATATTTTATTATTATTTTTTGCTTAGTCCAGACATTTTACATTATAATTTGACCGCAAGCTTTTCTGAATATTACTAGACATTTTTTTTTAAGATTTTATTTATTTATTTGTTTATCCCCCCTTGCTGCTTGTGCTCGCTGGGTCAGCTAACCATGCTGTGCAGGCATGCTTGCCTTCACCAGGAGGCCCCGGGAACCGAACCCGGAGCCTCCCATATGGTAAACGGGAGCCCTACTGATTGAGCCACAGCCGCTTCCCTACTAGACATTTTTAATTCAAGAGATTTCCACTGGAATTCTTTTACTTACTTCTGTCTATTGAAAGGTTATAAAACAGCAAGTAAAAGAAAGCCCAGGAGGAATATTAACAGTTGGCTGAGATTTATCAAGAGACATTAATATTCTTCATGAATGGACACTGCAGTTCCTGACTTAACATAGTAAGATGTCACAGTGTTCATAAAGAATGTACAGAAAAATTTCAAGTCCTTGGGCAAAGTTTGCAAAATTTTATTAAGGAACAAATTACAGAGGCAATATTTTAGGAGACAAAAATATTCTTAAGGAATCATAAAGAAAACGATTATTTTAATCTATCCCTGGAGAATCATCCCTGGGCTTATATCCCTTGGAGACAAGCTCTCTTTGAAGCAGAATTTCAGGAACAAAGCCAAGATATTTGCAATTAAATTGATCCTTAGTGAAAGAGAGATCTTTAGGGAAACTTCTTTTCAAATATTATTATACAGAAACAGGCTCTAAGGGTGATGGAGGGACAAAGTCTATCCCTCCATTTGATTTTGCTTGTCCAAATCAGTATTATTTCAATTAAAATTGGATTTTTGTAAGTGTCAGTCTTGACCATAGACCTTGTGGGACATTGGAATTAATTTTCTCATTTAGAAGAAATAATAAATCCACAGACTGAAGGAAGGCATTGCTCCATTATTCTTGTATAATTTATTAGTCACCAGAACTGTCAAAGGAATTAAATAGAAAATATAAGGCCTAATGAATGTTTAGAAATATAATTATGAGGAATTAATTTGAACTTAAAATCCATAACATTTTCAACTTCATATAGTATTTTCAAAATAAGTAGATAAAACAAAGTAAATATATAAATGCATCAAAAACAGAGAGAAATGTAGATCAGTGTATGTATGTCCAATTCATATCAGCTAATACTTAAACATATAATGATGATAGGCTATTTCATGGTTTTAGACACAAATATTGGTTGTCAAGTAAAATTGTTAAGAATTATCATCAAACTGAAGTCATTTACTTTAATGATGAGAATCTAAAACTCTATAACATTACACTTAGAATGGAAACCATCTTTTACTGACTATATTGGCCTGATTTTGCTCTTCCTCTGTGTTCAATAACATTATTTTGCCATTTTGTTCTCTTCCTTGGCCAATTTCTAGGGGACTTTTGTTCAGGCCAATGGTATGATTATTTATTGCAGAAACTTCCCAATAGACTCACCAATCTTCAAAGGAAAATATCCATAGAGAATTTAGTCCTAATATTCCTTCAATCCCTCTCATCAAAATTGAGACCTTATTGTTTCCATGAATCCTGCACTGTTTTACTCTAATCCTTATCCAATCCTAACCAAACTCCCACTTTAAAGGATCTTCCTTATATCAAACACCCAGTTCTCAAAAAATTCTGAACTTGCCTTCTCCCTTCTGAGACATTGGAAAGACTCTGAAGTACTGTTACCCCCTTATGTAGGTAATCAATTAATTTAACTTTATCTTATCAGCAGGTTGTGTTAGTGATATTTGGAAAATCAGTTTATAAAATAGAGATAAAACAATTAAAAACTGCATATGTGGGAGAAGAGGCCACCCAAGGCAGAATATTCCACCTATGCAGCTGTGGCACAATGATGTGACTGAAAAATTATGCAAATGCCACATAATATAGTTAATGACAAAATTTCCTAACCATTTTTACAAGTATTCTGATACTTATATTCATTTGATGTATAAAAACTATTTTTCTGCTTCTTGTAAATACGTTTATTAGTTAATGACTATTTTGGAACATAAATACAGTAAAAAGAATAGACCCGGTCACAAGGAAATAGTGATGTGTGGGTACTGTGCATCATGTCTTCAATTTCCTGCTCAGGAAATTGCATAATTAATATTATATATGAGTAGTGATCATGGAAGGTCATAAGTAATTAGTTCAAGTAAAGTAGACTGTAGATGTGAATGATGTTAGAAAATCAAATTTAAAAGTATTTAATATAAAAGAGAGAAGGAATAAATATTTAAATATAGCAATATTTTGTGAAATTATTTATTGAATTTAATTTTAAAATGTTATATTCTATAATATTATTACCTCCAAATTAATTCCATTTTTTCCTTGAGATGCTCAAACTTTAATAATGGCAATTTAAAACTTAATTAAATATTGAAGAAGACCATAATTTCTATAAATAAATATGAGTCTAGAAAACTCTTTAAGGTTCATACTTAAATTGTTATTTTTAACAGTTTTATTTTCCCTCCCACTATGGATCCTATATATTAACTAACACAAGCCATTGGCTTGTGAAATTGAACAGAGAAACTTCAATGCCAAAGTTTTTGTATAGTAAGGAGTATATCATATTTGGATTTCAACTTTTTATTAGGATTAATGTCTTCTTTTTTTAGGACAATTTATCAAATGAAGCAAGTATGCCAAGCATTTTTAGGACAATTTGTCAAATGAAGCAAGTATGCCAAGCATTTTAAAACATAAATAATATATTTGATCTGCTTTAAGCACATCAAAGCAAGTAAAATTAAATAAAGATGATCTGTTGAAATTTGTTACAATTTTATAAATTTAATGCCTAGGAAGCAAATGAGAAAGGTCTGTAATTTGCAAAGACTCAAACAATTAAAGCATGACATTTGTACCAGCTTATATGGAATTTGATTCTATAGTCAGGGAACAATAAAGAAAGTTAATGAAATTATACCAATCTGAGCAATAATATTTAGAGATCTATGGATTATATGAATTAGACACAACAATACTCCAGGGTATTACCAATTAAAAAGCAAAAATGGAAAACAAAACAAAATCTTCTTCTGAAGATTAATGGAACTACCAATATTAGTGATTCTGCTTAAATGAAAGCATGCTTTATAATTCCATGTATGTAATGCTTGAGGGAGTATTACTTATTCCAAAAAGTGCTATGCAAAACTATTAAGAAGGAAATATCCATGCTATTAGTGTATACATTGATGTTTTAAAAATTTATAATATTGACATCATTTTCCAGGTAACATGCAATAGATCTTGGTAGGTAAACTTCCCACCTTAACAGCTGGAGAAGAGAAAACATTTTTTTAAATATATGTTTAAAACTATTAAACAGCTATGGAATTAACAAAACTATATGTTCTCAAAATCTGGAGAAGAAATAGCTACCTAAATGAGCTGATGATTGTTGGTCTATTTATCACCAAAGTCATTTTCAAATACTTTACATATGTTAAGGGATATTTTGAAGGGATGGTAAAGAGGCATGTGTGTGTAGAGTTTGAAAGAAAAAGGATTTTAAAAAATTTTGTTTAAGACTCAAACAAATTGAAAATTAGGGGAGCTTAAATGCATATCCAGTATACCCAAAATAAATTTGAGTATTTCTAGGAAACTAAAAGTTGAAGGGAGAATGATGGAAAAGTTGGCATTTTAGGATATGGCCTAATATATCTAATACTAAAAGTTTCCCAGAGAGAAAAGAAATAAAACATTATGATAAAACTATTTGAAGAGAAATTTTATTAAAGACATCAGTCAAATGATACAGGAATACCTTCAAAAGAATAAATACAGAAAATTCACATCTGTGCCTATAATATTCAAATTGCTGAAAACCAGAAATAATGAGAAAATATTACAAAGAATTAGAGACAAAAAATATATTATCATGGAGGCATGACAATATGAATGACACTTGACTAAGCATCAGAATCTACTTAAGCAATTAAGCAAATAGTAATGATATTACACAAAATAAAAGTGAAATTATATATTTTGTGATGAAAATAATTGTCATTCACTGTAGAAAAAAATTCAAGAAATACTAAAGAAAGTTTTTTAAACTGTAGAAAAATTATCTTAAATAAGAACTCAGTAGTGCAAGAGGCAATGAAGAACAAAAAAAATTGGCATATATAGAGAAATTGATGATGTGAAGCAACAAGAATACCCTCTGGTGACTCCAATGGGAAAAAAAAGAATGAAAGAAAAATGGAGTTAAATACATTAAGACTTTTCATTCATATGGACAGGATATATATATTAATTTCATGTATACTATATTGATTTAACCAGCCATATTCTTAGGGAACCCACTAAAATATAACAATAAATATTACAGAAACAACAGCAAAAGCTAAAAGGTGAAAGAAAATGAAGTAATAAATAATAACTGGATTACTAAAAATAAGTGAAAAATGGAGGAAAATTAAAAATAGCAGAAATTTAGATATTAATACCATAACCTCTTGTATGAATTATTGAAATATGTATAAATAGAATGAAACTCCAGCTAATGGCAAAGATTGTTGAAGTGATTAGAATCATAAGACTCTATGCATTGTTATAAGAAACCCAATTAACATGGTGATACAGGCAAGATTAATATACCTGCAATGTTCTCTGGCCTTAATTTTTTTTCAAGGGAACATGGACAACATTAAGGAATAGAATAAGAGGAATGTAGTGTCAAAGTGAAAACTTACCCCCCACACAAAAACAACAAAATAAAACCCTAGGTTACAAAAAGAAGGTAATAAACTGAACAAATACATCAAGATAAGCTGATGCCTAGACACCAAGAAAATATCACAACCCATACTAAGAAACAGGAAGACATGGCCCAGTCCAACAAACCAACTAAAAAACTGGAGAAAGTGCAGAACATGGAACAACTAATTAGAAATGCCTAAACAAACCCCATGAATTAATTTAATGAAGTGAAAGAGGAGAATAAGGATACTCAGAAGACACTAGGAGAACACACTAAATAAGTTGTAAACAAACATAAAAAGATAACAGTTTTGATGGTGATGAATGGTACAATACAAGAAATAAAAAGTACATGGGAAGCACATAATAGCAGGTTTGAATATGCAGAGAAAGGAATTAGTGAGGTGGAAAACAGGACAGCTTAAATCAAACAGAACAGACAGATAAAAAAGAATAAAAAATTCCAGCAGGAAGTCAGGTACTTGAATGACAGCATGAAATGCATAAACATACACATTATAGGCATTCCAGAGGGAGAAGAGATGGAAAAATGATAGAGGGTGTGTTGGAGGAAATAATGGCTGAAAACTTCCCAATCCTATTGAAGGACATAGATGTAAATGTCCAGGAAGTGCAGCACACTCTAAACAGTATAATTCCTAAAAGGCCTTCATCAAGATATATACCTGTCAATTTGTCCAAATATCAAGACAAAGAGAGAATACTGAAAGCAGCAAGAAAAAAAGGGAACCATCACATACAAGGAAAACTTGATAAGTTTAAGTGCTGATTTCTCATATGAAGCCATTGGGGCAAGTAGGCAGTGGTTTGACTTAGTCAAGGTGCAAAAAGAAAAAAAAATAATTCAAGCCAAGAATTTTCTATCCAGCAAAACTGGCATTCAAAAATGAGGGAGAGTTCAAAATACCCACAGATAAACAGAGATTGAGAGTTTGTCAATAAGAAACCTGCACTTCAAGATATAATAAAGGGAGTTCTGCAGGTCACAAGGAAAAGACAGGAGAGAGAGAGAGTTGAAGGAAAGTGTAAGAACAACTAAAAATATAAGAAGGGAAATAAAAACAACATATAGTATACATAGACCTAAAGAGAATATGGCTAATGTAAGTAATTCCTTGACAGAAATAACATTAAAGGTTATTGGATTAAATTCACCAGTCAAGAGACACAGATTGGCAGATTGGATATAGAAATAGTACACATCTATATGCTGTCTACAGGAAACACAACTTAGATCCAGGGATGTAAGAAGGCTGAAAGTGAATGTTTTGAAAACAATTCTACAAGCAAAAATAACCAAAAAAAGGGTGGGAGTAGTAATGCTAATATCAGACAAAATTGATTTTAAATCCAAAACTATTGTAAGAGACAAAAACAGACAATATATATTAATAAAAGGGGTAATCTGCCTAAAAGAAAGAACAATCATAAACATTTATGCACCTAACCAGGTGTCTCAAAATACATCTGGCAAAACACTGGCAATACTAACTGGAGAAATAGATGCCTCTATTATTATACTGGGGGACATAAAAACACCCTTATCACCATTAAACAAAACAACTTAACAGAGAATCAATAAAGAAACAAACACTTTGAGTAATGCATTAGAGGATCTGGACCTAACAGACATATACAGGAGTTTACACACAAATACAATAGGTATACATTCCTTCATGTGCAGATGGATCATTCCCCAGAGTACACCACATGTTATGACATGGAACAACAATCAATGAATTCAGAAAGACTGAAATTATACAAAGAAATTTCTCTGACCACAATGGAATTAAGCTGGAAATCAGTAAGGGACAGAGAACCAGATTGGCACAAAGATATGGAAGTTGTACAAGACATTCTTGGACAAACACTGGGTCAAGGAGGAAATCACAAAAGAAATTGGAAACTACCTTGAAATGAATGAAAATGACAATACAACTTTTCAAAACCTTAGGGATGCAGCAAAAGGTTTACTGAGAGGAAAATTCATCACAATAAATATCTATATTAAAAAAGAAGAAAGAGATAGAATAAAAATCCTAACTGCACATCTGAAGGATTTAGAAAAAGAACAAACTTACCCCAAAGAAAGTAGAAAGAAAGAAAGAACCAAGATTAGAGCAGAACAAAATGAAATTGAAAATAAGAAAGCACTATAAAAAGTAAAACCAAAAGCTGTTGCTTTGAGAAAAAAAAAAAATTGATAAACCCTTAGGTCGACTAACAAAAAAAAAAAAAAAAGAGAGAGAAGATACAAATATATAAAATAAGAAATAAGGAAGGAGATATCAATACTAACCCCATAATATTATAAGAGGATACAATGAAAAATTATATTCCAACAACATGGTTAAATCATAGCCAATGTAAAAACTCCTAGAAACAAACAAGCATCCTACATTGATGAAAGAAGAAATTGATGAGCTCAACAAACCAATCACAATTAACAAGATAGAATTAGTCATCAAAAACCTCCCAGCTAAGAAGAGCCCAGGACCAGATAGCTTCACAGTTGTATTCTACCAAACAATCCAGAAAGAACTAACACCGATTCTGGTTAAACTCTTCCAAAAAAATAGAAGTATTGGGAACAAGGTCTAATTCATTCTACGATGCCAAAATCACTCTAATACCAAAGCCAAACAAAAATGCTACAAGAAAGGAAAACTATTTTGCAATCTCTCTAATGAACCTAGATGCTAAAATCTTCAGGAGAATACCTGCTAATCATTTTCAACAACACATGAAATACGTTATCCACCATGACCAAGTGGGTTTCATCCAAAGTAGGCAAGGATGGTTCAACATAACAAAATCTACCATTGGAATCCACCCCACAAACAGATTGAAAGAAATAATCAAATGATCATCTCTATAGATGCAGAAAATTCATTCAACAAAATACAACACTGTTTTCTGATAAAAACACTTCAAAAGACAGGAATAGAAGGAAACTTCCTCAACATGATAAAGGGTATGTATGAAATATGAAAAACCCACATCTAATATCATATTCAATGGAGAAATCCTAAAAGCTTTCCCTCTAATATTGAGAAAAAAACAAGAATACCCACTTTCACTGCTCCTATTAAACATAGTGTTAAAAGTACTTGCTTGAGCATTTAGAGAGTAAAAAAATATAAATTCATCCAAATTGGAAAGAAAGACATAAAAATTTCCCTATTTGCAGATGACATGATCTTATACATAGAAAGCCCTGAGAAATCTACCACAAAGTTTCTAGAGCATATAAATGAGTACAGGAAACCTGCAGGTCATAAGATCAAAGTGAAAAAGTCAGTAGCATTTCTGTTCACCAATATTGAGTAATCTGAGGAGGAAATCAAGAAAAAAATCCCATTTACAAAAGCAACTAAAAGAATCAAATACCTAGGAATAAATTTAACTAAAGATGTAAACAATATATATGTAGAAATGTACACAACACAGTTAAATGAAATCAAAGAAGACTTGAATAAATGGAAGAATATTCCCTGTTCATGGATAGAAAAACTAAATATCATTAAGATGTCTATCTTACCCCAAAAAATCTAGATTTAAGACAATCCCAAAGAAAATCACCACAGCATTTTTTACTGAATTGGAAAAAATAACTATGAAATTTATCTGGAAGGACAATAGGCCCTGAACAAAGAGAGACATATTGAAAAAGAAAAATGAAACCAGATGAATTACACTACTTGACTTTAAAACACAATCTACAGTGGACAAAACTGCATGGTATTGGAAATAGAGACATTCTGAACAGTAGAACTCAAATGAGAGTTCTGATATAGATCCTCACATATACAGTCAACTGATATTCAACAAGGCCACCAGGCCATTTCAACTGGGAGAGAATGACCACTTCAACAAATGGTGTTTAGAGAACTGGACATCCATATCCAAAGGAATGAAAGAGGAACACCATCTCACACCTTATATAAAAATCAACTCAATATGGATCAAAGATCTAAATATAAAAGCCAAGACCATAAAGACCTTAGAAGGCAATGTAGGGAAGCATCTACAGAATCTTGTAATAGGAAATGGTTTCTTGAATTTCACACCCAAAGCACAAAGAGTGAAAGAAAAAATAGATAAATCAGACTTTCTCAAAATTAAAAACTTTTGCACCTCAAGGGAGTTTATCAAGAAAGTGAAAAGGCAGCTTACTCAATGGGAGAAAATATTTGGCAACCATATATCTGATAGAGGCATAATAAGCTGCATATTTAAAGAAATCTTACACCTCAAAAACTAAAAAAAAAAAGACAAACAACCAATATAAAAAATGGGAAAGTGATTTGAATAGACACTTCTAAGAAGAAATCCAAATGATTAAAAAGCACATGAAAACATGCTCAACATCAGTAGCTATTAGAGAAATGCAAACCAAAACTTCACTGAGATATCTTACACCCATTAGACTGATGGCTATTAAAAATAAAACAGTAGACTGCAAGTGTTAGAGAGGTTGTGGAGGAATGGAAACACTCCTCCACTGCTAGTGGGAATGTAGAATGGTGCAACCATTGTGAAGGACATATATATATTTTCCTCAGGAAACTAAATATATAACTGCCATAGGATCCAGCAATTCCACTGCTGGGTATATACCCAGAAGGATTGAAAGCAAGGACATAAATGGATATATGCACACCAATGTTCATAGTGGCATTATTCACTATTGTCAAAAGTTGGAACCAACGCAAATGCCCTTCAACAGATGAATGGATAAACAAACTATGGTATATACATACAATGGAATATTACTCATCTGAAAGAAGGAATGCACTATTAACACATTGGATAACAGGAATGACTCTTGAGGACCTTATGTTGAGTGAGGCAAGCCAGGCACTGAAGGACAAATATTACATGAGCTCACTGAGATGAAATAAGCAAATTGAGCAGACTCATGGGGTTAGAGTCTGGAAGATAGGTTCACAGGAAATAGAATTGGATAAGGTTATGAGCCAATGCCAATATGTACAAAATCTATGATAAGGTGAAAGTGTATAGTTATTCAGTGGAAAGACATGACAGTACTGCAGTGATACTCTTGGCTTAGTCAGTGCAAGTATGTCAGGGGGTAAGTGTGTGGAGGGTGAAGTTAGACTGTCTATGGAACTGGGGGACAGTTGGGGAAGCAAGCAGGTAAACACTGGTGATTGGTGCGTATGTGGTTGAAACTATAATGTTTGGAATGCTCTTTTGCAATAAGGCATATTAGGGTTAATGGTTTAGGGCTTTGGATGTGGGGAGCATTTGGGTTAAGGCGCACCTGGGGCAGGCTTCTAGGGAGTGTATAAGTGTTCATCTTGCTATAGTGTGTTATATCAGCTATAGTGTGTTATATTATTATGTGTGGAAGGTGTTGGAATCCCTTCCTGGGGAGACCCACTATGTTCTCAAATAGAGGGGTGGGAGTCTCTTGAGAGCATGGGCTATGCCCAATAAGGGAAGTCAGACCAGTGTGTCAAACCCTCAGTGTTGCTGCAAGTAACTATGAATCTGGTCTTGAAGGGTGAAGGCTGGTGGTGGCCATGGTTCCCAAGGCTAGAAGGAGGGAGAAATAAGTTAGATGGAACTGGTGGCATTTTGAGGGCGATGGAAGTGTTCTACATGATCTTGCAATGATGGATACAGGCCATGTTAACTTTCATCAAAATTTATAAAAGTGTATGTTCCAAAATGTAAACCATAATTTAAAATACTGACCATAGTTTATAGCTATGTTTCAATTATTTTACATCAGTTGTAACAAATGTACCACCAACATATAAAATGTTATTAATAGGAGATGGGGGAAAAGGGGGAGGATATTGGATATATGAGAGTCCCCTATTTTCTATACGTGACTGTGGCTTAAAACTTCTTTCCAGACAAAATTTAAAAAGTAAAGCATGGGGGAAATAAATGTTAGAAAATGTTTCTCTGTACAGACTGGAGAACAGATCTTACAGTGATGAAAGGCAAAATGTCAAAAACAATATTTTATATTTTTTCCATTATTTTTTATTATCCCAAATTCTTTTTATTTTTTATTTATTTTTTAATTTTTTAATTTTTAAAATTATATTTCCTACTTTTAAAACTATCACTGTTATTTCATTTTCCTATTCATTGTATTTGGCTATTTTATTGATTTCATTTTTGAAGAAGTTTTGCATCACAGAAGGGTTACAAGTGTGGCAAGGGAGGATCATTTGTGTGGGGTGTCAGTGATGGGGAATACATGGGAGGAGGTTCACCTGGGCATACATATAAGACATATAAATGTGTTCAAATGTTCATGGGACATCGTCACAGTGAGTGGAGATTCACACAGTAACTGAAAGAATATTGAATTCACATACTGGGAATCTCTGCCACATTCTCTGATGGAACAGTATCACCCAAGTACAGAGGCAAGGGGCACTGTAGGAGGATTGTCCATTGATGGGCCCTTGATATTGATTGTCTATACTTATGAACCTTTACTCTTGAAATTGAAACTTAGCCTAGTATTATAGTATGCCTAAGCATTACTTCCTTTTTGCTCAAATGTGGCCTCTCTCTAAGCGAAATTTAGCATATAAGTGCAATAACTTCCTACTAGTGTGTGACATGTTACCCTGGGATAAGCCTCCCTGAAACTGGGGCATTACCATCAAGCATCCACTAGAAATACAACTGGAAAAGGACCTTAACCAAAAAGGGGAAAAGGTAAATAAAAGTGATTTTATATGGCTAAGAGACTTCAAAATGAGTCAGGAGGTCATTCCAGAGGTTATTCTTGTGCACATCTCAGCAGGATCACATTGACTGCCAAATTATACACTATCTCAAATAGTGGGTCTCCTGAGGTCTCTGGAGACACCCAGGCACTATAGTCAGGGCAGATAGATAATGAATTTGGTGCCCTACTTTGGGGTTTGTGTTCCCCAGTGTGACAGAATTGGACTCAGTTGTGGTTTCCCTACACATTGCTCTTTGGTCCTTTCTATTTGAACCTATATTTGTTGCTGGAATTGGTAGGTATATGTCCAAGAGATTTGAATCTTTGTACTGTCAATTGCCAACTGTGCCCTGAGCCTCAACAGAGTTGCAAAACCTACTCTCCAGTTCATTGGCCTCACCCAAGACAACCAACAAGGAGGAGATGATGGACAACCACCTTACTAAGGAAAGAAGAGAGTCTACAAGTGCAAGCCAAATAGTCTTATTCATAAGCCATATGGGACTGAAGGCCCCTCTCAGTTAGAAGTGGAGTGGGCATGAACATCCCAGAATCCTCAGAATTGGGGAGTTAACTATGGACTAGAGTGGGTTTCCTGGTATTCTACTGTAGACATATTTTGATTCTAGCAATGGAAAGACTTATATCATTGATGTGGAGACAGTGGCCACTGGAGGTTCTAAGGACAGGGACTGGGAAAACAGGTGTAATGTGGGGGCATTTTGGGGACTTTGGAATTGTTCTGAATGACATTGGATCAACAGATACAGGCCATTATATCTCTTGCCATATCCTACATAATTGTGTGGGAAAGATTGCAAACTACAATGTAAACATTAATCCATGCATCAATTGCAATGAATGTACCACATTGATGAAGGATGTTGTTAATGGGGATAAATCTGAGTGGTGTGGGGAGCAAGGCATATGGGAATCCCCTATATTTTTATGTATCATTTTTGTAATTTAAATATCTTTAAAAAAAAGCTGCAATGAAATTTTCTCCACTGCCTAAGAATATTTGAAAATCAGTCAATTTAATAAATTATATTTTCTCCTAAAGAATAAAAATGACATAATTATATTCATTGATAAACTGTTGTAGATAATGAAATTCAATATTCATTAATTACAAAAGCATCATCAAACTAAGAATTGAAACTTCCTTAATCTCACAAAAGGAATCTAAGAAATAGTTTACCTCACACATAATTGTGATATACAGAATTTTTCCCCCCAAATTAAGGATGTCCATGTTCAGCATTGCTTCTACTAATGTACCAGAGCAAGAATAAGAAGCAAAAAGCATCCAGGTTTGAAAAAAATCAAAATGCTCTTATTTTAATAGGACTTGAATAGCAATGATGAGATTATCAAGAAATCTTAAGAGATTCTCCTAGAATTAATCAGTAAGTTTAGCAAGATTGTAGAACACAAGGTCAACACACCAAAACCATTAATATATCTACTATATATAAATAGAATACAATTAGAAACTGAAATGAATAAGTTGTTCATTAAAATTATAAAAATTCATTATATGGAAGGCTATGCTAAGATAATGAAAATGAATCAAAAAGCAAGCAACATATATCCAAATTATTTACATACATGCTGGCAATGGACATATGCATCAAAAATTCTATCTAGAATATAGAAAGAATTCTTAAATTCAACAGTAAAAATCAAATAACTGATTCAAAAACTGGGCAAAAGACATGAACAGAAACTTAAAGAGGACATACATATGACCAGTAAACACAAGAGAAACCATAGTCATTAGACAAATTCTAATTAAAATCACTATGAGATACCGTTGCATACCTTTTAGAATATCTAAGAAAAAATATAGTAGTACTGAATGTGGGTGAAATGCAGAATTAGTAGCACTTTCACACATTGGTTTTGGGTATACAAAATGATGATCTATAAAACAGTTTGAAATATTTTTACAAAGCTTACATAAATTCACAATATGGTCTAGGAAAATAAAAACATGTTCCTACAGAAAAACAAAAGTTTGTAGGACCTTTTATTCCTAATCATTAAAAATTCGAAGGTGCAAGCATATCTAATAACAGGTGAATGTATAAACTTTAATAAATCCATATAATGGAATACAATTCAGTAATAAAAATACACACAGCAAATATTATGAAGCTCAAAGGTATGCTGTGTAAAAGGCCAATCTCTGAAAGATTCTTGCTCTATTACTGGATTTGTATGGCATTTTTGCAAAGAGTGTATTAATGGCTGCTAAGATTTGATGGTGGTTGGCTGTGTGACCACAAAGGAATAACATGAATAAATTTTGGGTGAGATGTAAATTTTTCTGCTCTTTTGTGGTAGAGGTTGCCTGCATCTATACATGTATTATTAATATTACTAAAATTATATAAAAATTAATTTCCTATATGATAATTTAAAATATAATTTTTTATCTGAATAAATTAAAACTGAATTCCACTTTTGCCGTGAAACTATGAGGAGCTCTGCAGACTAGATCCCCAATGTAACTTTTCCAAATTATATTAATTAAACATCTAGAAAGGTTCTTAACTTTATACAGCAAATCAAGAGGCATTTATTCAAGATCATATACTAAAACTCAATAAAAAATGTTGTTAGAGTCAATGGTCTTTGATCTAATACTTACACTCTTTCTCTCTAAGTTCAGGATGATGGAACCTATAATCTATCTGATGCACACAAGAAACAAGGTTCCTTCTTCCTTACTAGAGTCCAATTCAAAACCTGAATCTTCCCAAAAGGTGCAAAGCATGAGCATTTTTCATCCTGTCTCCAGCCATCTGTTACAGAAGTTACATAAGATGCAAGTGCAGCCAAGAAGTGAGGCTCCCTTCTACTGCTAGATCCCACTCACAGGAGATTTCCTCATCAGCATACTGCTGCTGAGAATACAGGGGTTATAGGCTCATAAAATGACAGTTCCACACTAGAGTGGCAAGGCAAAGAGATATGAGGGTGAAGTTTCCTCCATTATTTGTTTACTTGTGAAATGAGTCTACTCAGAGACAAATGAGATAACACCCCAGGCTCCAGTCTCATGACTAATATTTTTTCTGTGGGTAGAAGCAGACTAAAAAACAGAGTTCTGAATATCTTCCCAAGATAGCAGGCATCATTTACAACATCTTATGGTGAAATTTAAGTCTATGGGTGTTATAAAAAACAGTGTAGATTTTGGTGAAAAATGATTATGAGGAGACTGAAAGATTCATAGGAAATATAGTCTAAAATGAAGATTGGCCTATTTTGCAGAGAGTATTGGAGCAGGAGGCAACTGGGAGAAACTCTTCTGGAGTCAGAATAAATCTCAAATAATGCTCTCAGCACAATCCCTTGAAAGTAGGCAAAATTTCATTAGATTTCCTATGAAGAGATTTATGCCCCAGAACATTGTAGAAAACAGTCATATAATCAGGCTTTAATTAGTGGAATTTAACAGTTGAGACTTCTAGGAAGATGAGGGATCAAAGAGACACAAGTCTCTCTTCTTTTCCAGAAAAATAGCTAGAGTAAAGGAAGAAATAGCCTGGAAAAAATGTTCTAGGGTTCAAGACATGAGGGAAGGCTAGACACCAACTAGAAGACAGAGGGGCACTGGAAAAGAATCTCAGTGGAAAGACTGTGAGTAAAAGATGCAGTTTCAGGTGGAGGAGTCCATAGCCTGACCTTCCAAGTAAAGAGTTTTGGATTCTCTGTGCTCTTTCAGGGGTTACTGAGAGAGGGGGGCAAAGGGGTCCACCTCCCCAGGAAATGGGAGAGAGAGGGAAGCTGTCTAAGCCTAATTTGGCTATTGGTCAACAAATTTAGTCTTCCAGGTGGGGCTGCACCATTGTTTGCCATGGAAGCAGCATGGGAATAAGGAGATCCATCCTTCTCAAACATTATTCCTACTGACTGGGGTTCATTTTTGAGGATGGAGAGGCTGATGGATTTATTTCATATCAGGGAAAAGAAAGAGGGCTTCCAGCAAAGTTTGGAGAACAACCTCTAAAAAAGTAAATCTCTAAGCAAGGGAGAGAAAGTAACCCATAGAAGATAGGGCACTCAAGCCAGCTTAGAGGGTTAGGGAAGACAGAGATGTGACTTAGCTGGCAGATAAGCACTCAGCTTGTTTCAAGAGTGAGTTAAGTTAAGTCTCCCATCCCCCAGGAGACCAGAAGAGCTTCTAGTTACCCAGCAGGCTCTTGAGGTGAGGGAACTGTGGAGCAGAGAGTTGAAAGGGACCAGCACTAGCCAACTCATGGGGATAGAGGTGTAAGGATGAGTGGTGATAGGGCAGGCAGACCAGAAAAAAAAAAGTAAAGTGATACAAGCCAATGCTGAAGCAGCTCCATGGAGAGGGAAGGAGGGAACTGATCAGGCAGGCTGCCATACTCACCCAGCTGGAGACATAAGAGAACTAGTTAGTTAGGGGCTGGGCTAACAGGTACATAACAGCCTTGGAGAGTGGGAAGCCTGGAGAGGCCACCTGCAAAATATCAGAAGCCAAATTGGCCTGAGAGATAAAAGAGTGAGCAGAGGAAGAATATGAGCCTTCAGAAGCCTTCAGAAGCCTAATCTAACTGGTGGAGGTAGTGTAGCTCAGTTGTTAAATCCTGCTTCACATATACAAGATCTCAGGTTCAATCCACAACACCACATGCCTGAGTGATAGGGAGGTGGTGAGAGGCACCCCAGGAGCTCCAGGCAGCAGGAGTTGAAGGACAAGCAGTCTCGGGACAGGAACATAGGCTGAGGTGTTTTGTTTTGTTTATTAAGTAATTTGATTTGCTAGTTTTACTTTTTTATTCCTTATTCTTTTCTCTAGACCCTGGTACCTTACCTGGGGAAGGCAGGCTGCAAGGTGATGGATTCTTGAGCACTGGCAGCCTGAGAAGATTGCTAGTGGACTAAGGGGGAAGACTGATTTTTTTTTTTTTGTCTTTTGGAGTTTTTGTTGTTGTTTGGCTATTTTTTTGTTGTTGTTCTCTTTTTTTGTTGTTGTTGTTACTCTTTTGTTTCTTTCCTTTCTCTCTTTCATTTTTTCCTCATTTGTTGCTTTTTTTTTTATTCCACCTTTTCTTGTTAGGTCTTCATATTCTTTCTCTTCTCATATTTTTGGTCTTTTATTTCATTATATTTTTTCTTGTTCTTTTCATGTTTAATTCCACAGTTTGTATTCTGAATCCTTTTTATTTTTTATATTTCATTCTTATTATTTATATATTTTTAAAATTTTTTCACAGGTCTTTTAAGGTTCCTTTTCCATCCATTTCTTTTCCTTTTTTTGCCTTTTTCTCTCCTCGATTCTTTTTCTATGGACTTAATATTATTTTGTAGGAACACAGACAACAACAAGAATATAGAATAAGTGGAACCAATTGTCAAAAGGGGATGTTAACACAAAACAAAACATTATGAAACCCTTGAGTAGAAAAAAAGCTATTTGAATAAGTCCATCAAGATAAATGTATGCATAGACACAAGCAAAAAATTACAAGCCATACTAAGAAACAGGAAGACAAGGTCCAGTCTAATGAACAAACTGAAAAACAGGAGGAGATGCAGAACATGGAACTAAACAAGGATGTCCAAAAAAAAATCATTAATCAACTTAATTAAGTGAAGGAATAGATAAAGAATATTAAGAGGATCCTTGGGGAACATACTTAAGAAATCATAAACATGCATAAAAAGATATGAGATATGATGGTGATTTCAGCAGTTTGAGATTATTTATGAATCCCCCAAAAGATTATTATTTTTGTAAACTGATTTGTTGCTCTGGATGAGAGAGTCTTTGATTTTATTAAATTGGCTTTAAGTTTACTTAATAAAATAAATTTTTGGAGTTTTGATTTGACCATGTTAGTAAGGCATGACTCTGGTTGAGTCCCTGCCCCCTTAATGAACTGATATAAATGGACACATACACTCACTCAAGGTGACACACAAGGAGAGGGTGTTCCATAGACAGAAGAAGACATAGTAGAGGAGATAGCTCTGTCATTTTGATTCTGTAGCCCCAGGGAGAAATGATCCATTCACCTAATAGTTTGCAGCTGAAGGAACAGAGCAGTTAGCAGCTGATATGGCCCAGAGTGAACAAGCCCTATGCCAGCATACAGTTGAGATCAGAAGAAGCTGGGATCACAGAGACATGAGGACAAAGGAAGGAGAGACCAGGCCGAGATTGCCCATCACCTTTCTTCAATATGTGACAGCTGACTTTAGTGAGAAAGTACCTCTTATGGTACCTTGAGTTGGACTCTTTAGAGCCTTGTAATTGTAAGCTTTTACACCAAATGAATACCCTTTCTACATGCCAACAGATTTCTGATACTTTGCATCAGCACCCCTTTGGCTGACTAATACTGTAATGAATGGCACAATGCAAGAAATCAAAAACACACTGAAATCATATAACAGCAGATGTGAACAGGCAGCAGAAAGCAATAGTGACATCAAAGGGTGTATATATGAAATTGCACAGATAGTAGAACAGAGAAAAAAGAGAATAAATTCAGCAGGAAATTGAATTAAAAAATAAAATACACAAAAATACAAATTATAGGCAACCCAGAGGGAGAAGAGCAGGGAAAAGGAAGAAGAGTTGGAGGAAATAATGGCTGAATATATCCCAACTCTTTTGACAGACACAATGTGCATGTCCAGGAAGTGCAACACATCCAAACAGCATAAATCCTTGCAGGCATACCCCAACACATAAAATCATCAGTAGTGAAGTACACAAGATCAGAGATAATACTGAAAGCAGCAAGAAAAGAGAGATCCATCACATACAAGGGAAGCTCAATAATATTGACTGTTGTTTTCTCATCTGAAACCATAGTGGTGAGAAAGTACTGTTATGACATAGTTAAGGTGCTAAAAGAAAAAACACAAAACTGCCAGATAAGAATTCTGTTCCCAGCAAAGCTGGCATTCAAAATTGAAGGGAAGTTCAAAATATTCAAAGATAAACATAAATAAAGAGTTTGTGAAAAAGGAACCTAATGTTCAAGACATGCCAAAGGAAGTGCTGCAGTTTGAAAGGAAAAAACAAAACAGGAAAGAGTGGTTAGGAAGAGAGTTTAGAAAGTAAGATTATTAGTAAGAATAACTAAAATTATGAAAAGGATAATAAAAAATAACATATATAAACCCAAAGAAAAAATAACTAATGTAAGTACTGCCTTGACAGTAATAACTTTGAATGTGAATAGGTTAAACTCTACAATCAAAAAACACAAAAAAGAAGAATGGATAAAGAAATATGATTCATTTATATGCTGTCAACAAGAAACTCAGCTTAGATGCAGGAATACAAGAATGTTGCAAGTATATGGTTGTAAAATGATTTTATATGCAAACAATAAGCAAAAAAAGGGCAAGAACAGGTATACTAATATCAGAAAAAATAGGCTTTAAATGTGAAACACTTGAAAGAGAAAAAGAACACTATATATTAATAAAAGAAGTAGCCAATCATTAAGAAAGCACAACCATAAACATTTATGAACAGTGTGTCCCAAAACACATGATGTAAACATTGGAAAAACTAAGGGGAGAAACAGATGCCTCTACCATTATAGGGTGTATTTAATACATGATTATCACCATTAGACAGACAAATCTTGACAGAGGGTTAATAAAGAGACAGAGACCTTGACTAATATGTTAGAGGATTTAGACCTTATAGACATATACAGAATATTACACCAAAATACAGAAGAATGTACATTTTTCTTGAGCACACATGGCTCATTTTCTATGATAGACCACATGCTAAGTCACAGAACAAGTTTCAAGAAATTTGGAAAAAGTGACATTATACAAAGTAATTTATCTGAGCACAATGAAATGAAGCTGGAAATTTATAAGGGACACAGATCCAGAATAGGCAAAAGGTTATGGAAGTTAAATAACACATTCATAAAATTCAGTGGATCAAGGAGAAAATTGCTAAAGGAGCCAGTAACTACTTTGAAGTGAATGAAAGTGAGCACACAGCATATCTAAGCCTAGGGAATGCATAGCAGTGCTGTGAGGGAAATTTATAGCCAAAAACGATTTTATTAAAAAAGAAGAAAGAGCTAAAATCAAAGACTTTAATGCAAATCTGGAGGAACTAGAACAAAAAACAAATTCCAAAGCAAGTAGAAAGAAAGAAGCGTGAAAAATTAGAAAAAAGCTAAACAAAATTCGTAACTAAAAAAAACACTAGAAAAAAATTAAAAAAACCAAAATCTCATTCAAGAAGATTAATAAAATTGACAAACCTTTAGCTGGAATAATGAAGGAAAAATGAGAGAAGATGCAAATAAATAAAATATACAGTGAGATAGTGTATATTAACACTGATCCCACAGAAATAAAGAGTATCATAAGAGGATACTTTAAAAAATTGTATGCCAAAAATGGATCTTAGATGAACTAGATAAATATCTAGAAACACAAAATCAACCTTCAGGGATGAAAGAAGAAATTGTTGAACTCAACAGACCAGTCACAAGTAATGAGATTGAATAAGTCATCAAAACCTCCCAACTAAGAAAGGCCAAATGCCAGATGGCTTCACAGGTAAATTCTAGCAATAATTCTGAAAAAAACTAAGATCAATCCTGTTCAAACTCACCCAAAAAAATCGAAGTGAAGGGAACATTTCCTAACTCATTCTATCATGCAAACATCACCTTCATACCAAAGTCACATAAAGATACAACAAGAAAAATAAATTACAGACCAATCTCTCTAATGAAAGTGGATGCTAAAAACGTCAACAAAATACTTGCTAGTCATAATCAACAACAGAAAAAAATGAATTATACACCATGACCAAGTAGATTTCATCCCTAGTATGCAAGGATGGTTTAAGAAAATTAATGAAATGCACCACATTCAGAGATCAAAAGAAAAAATCACATGTTCATCTCTATTGATGCAGAGAAGACATTTGACAACATATAGCATTCTTTCTAGATAAAAACCACTTCAAAAGATAGGAATAGGAGGAAAGTTCCTCAACATGATAAAGGGTATATATGAAAAATCCACACCAAATCATATTCAAATTCCAAAGGCTTTCACTCTAAGATCTGGAACAAGGCAAGTATGCCCACTGTCACCTTTCATATTTTAAGTCTTTCCTTGAGCATTTAGGTAAGAAAAAGTAATAAAAGGAATCCCAGTTGGAAAGGAAGAAATAAAAATTATACTTCTTGCAGAACATGGTCCTATATGGAGAAAGGCATGAAAAATCTACAATAAAGATTCTAGAACTGATAAATATATTTAGTAAAGTGACAGTATATAAAATCAACATGGAAAAATCAGTAACATTTCTGTACAATAATGAGGACTCTGATTAAGAAATCAAGAAAAAAATTCTATTTACATTAACAACTAAAAGGATTAAATATCAAGGAATAAACTTAATTAATGATGTAAAGGACATTTACACAGAAAATTATACAACATTATTAAAGGAAATCAAAGAAGACCTAAATGAATGGAAGAGTATTCCATATTTATGGATTGGAATACTAAACATCATTAAGATGTCTGTCCTACCCAAATTGACTTAAAGATTTAACACAATCCTAATAAAAATTACAATAGCATTTTTTATTGATTTGAAAGAGATAATTATGGAATTTGTTTGGAGGGGAAAGGAGTTTGAATAGCCAAGAACATATAGAAAAAGAAATATGAAATTGGAGGACTGAAGCTACCTGAATTTAAATCATACTCCATAGCTACAGTGGCTTAATCTGCATGATTTTGGCACAAGTGTAGACGTACTGACCATTGGAAACAAGCATAGAGTTCTGATATGATCTTCACATATAAAGTCAACTGATATTCAACAAGGCCATCAGGCTTACTCAACTGGGAGATATTGGTTTCTTCAACAAATGTTGTTGGTATAACTGGCTATCCATTTCCCAATGAATGAGAGAGGATCACATCTCATGTCCTAAACAAAAATTAAGTAAAGATGGATCAAAGGCCTAAATATAATAGCCAATACCAGAAAATTCCTAGGAGATAATGTAGGTAAGGGTCTATGAGATCTTGTAGTAGGAAATGGTTTCATAAACTTTACACCCAAGGCACAAACCATAAAAGAAAAAATAGAGAATTTGAACCTCCTCAAAATTAATATTTGCCCTTTAATAGAGTTTATCAAGAAATTGAAGAGGCAGCCTATTCAATGGTTGAAAATATTTGGTAATCTTTTATCTGATAAGGGCCTCATATCTGTCATATATAAAGAAATACTACATTTCAAAAATAAATACAAACAACTGGCTCTAAAATGGGCAAGATATATGAATAGACACTTTTCCAAAGAAGAAATACAAATGACTAAAACTACATGAAAAGATGCAAAACATGACTAGCTATTAGGGAAATGCAATGCAAATCAAAACTACAATGAGATATCATCTTACACCTATTAGATGGGCTGTTAAAAAAAAAACAGACAACTACAAGTTTTGGAGAGGAAATGGAAAAAGGGAACCCTCATCCACTGCTGGTGGGAATATAGAATGGTGCAGCCATTGTGTATGGTGTTTTGATGGTTCCTCAGGAAGCCCCGTCTCTCCCAGGCACTCAATTCTCTCCAGGCTCAGCTGCTCTTCTCCTCTATGTGCTTACTTCCTGGGGCTCCGGCACAAAAACACCAACCTCCCTTCTCTGTGGTACAGTTTCTCTGTCCACACGTGGGCAAATCAAATGTCCTACTGATGTGGCCCAATCAAAGCCTTAATCATTTTTTAATCAAGTAAAATTGAAACCTCTGAATCCAATAAAATCCAATATGCCCAGAGGAAAAGGCCATTTCACAAATATAACCCAATATCTATTTTTGTAATTCATAAATAATGCCAAACTGCTACAGTTGGAATATGCTTTTGGAAAATATGGCATTGGAGAATGACTTGTGCATGGCAGTGATGGTTGGCAGATATATGGGAAAGTGTGTACCTGGGGCATACTGTGAAAAATGAAAGCGTTCATCTTGGCATATGGTGTTAGTGAGTGGAGACACAAATAATAAACAAGAAAACTCCCATCCTATTGGGTCCTGTAAATTCTTGAGGGGCAAGAGTCTCTTGGGTACCTAGGCAGTGCCTAAAAATAGAAAATGGATGAATACATTAAGCCCTCATATATTAATGCATGTAGCTAGTAAACTTGTCCTTCCAAAATTGCAACCCATTGGTTACCAAGGGTTATGAGGTGAGGGTGAGAGCAGAATGTATGGAGCATGGGAAATTTTTGAGTATTAGAATGGTTCTGCATGATCTTGTAATGATGGATAGAGACCATTATACATTTTGTTAGAACTTATAAAAGCTTGGTTCAGAGAATGTCAATCATAATGTAAATCACTGACCATGGTTAGTGACAATGCTTCAACATTAGTTCATCAATTGTAACAAATGTACCATAATTATGTAAGATGATATTAATAAGGGGAAATGTGTAAGGAGGAAAGGGGGAGGTATATGGGAAAAAGCTACATTTTCAATGTGACTTTTCTGCTACTTAAAACTTCTTTGAAAATAGAGTGAAAAAATAAGACATTGGTCTTATTTTTTATATTTATATTTTTTATATTTATATAAAAGTGTCTTTTTATATTTATATTTATTTATTTGTTTTTATATTGTACTTTTTATATTTTTAGTTATTTATTTTTGGTTTTCCTTTGAGGATGTTTTGGAATGCAAAAGAGTTGCAAATGTGGCAAGGGAGGATCATTTGTGTGGCATCAGTGGTGAAGGAATGTGTGGGTAGGGGTGCACCTGAGGCATGCCTCTACGGAATATGAATATGTTGCAGTGCTCATAGTGTGCTCTTTTTGTGAATGGACAACCACACAATAAACAAAAGAATCTTGAATTCCCATCTTGGAGAATACTGCTACATTCTCTAAAAGAGGGGTGAGCATCCCTAGAATACATATAGGCAGTGCCTAGCGAAGGAGGACAGACCAATATGACAAGCCCTTGACATCCATGCTTGTACTTATGAACTTTGTTCTTGTGAAATCGAAGCTTAGACTATTATTAAGGGTAGCAGTTTGGCAGTTTGATGAAGTTATGAATTCCAAAAATAGATATTGGATTATGCTTGTAAACTGGTCTGTTCATCTGGGCATGATTAAGTTATAATTGGGGCTTTGATTGGGTCATGTCAGTAGGGCATTGAGCCCCACCTTTTGGTGGGTGGGGAATCAAAGATAAAAGGCATGGGAAGACACAGAGTGGGAGCAGTTTTGATGTTGGTGTTCTGGTGAGGAAGAAGAGAAGTCCCCGGGATAGATACAAGCCATTCACCTGGCCTTGTGGAGAGCTTGTGGAGAGGCAAAGCCTAGAGAGCCTTACAGTTTATAGCAAATCTTGTGGAGGAAACAGAGGAGCTAAGCCCAGAGAGAAATAGAGCCCCGGGAAGAGACGAACCGAAGAAGCCTGAACTCTGGCAAACGTTGGCAGTTGGCTTGCTCCAACATGTAGCAACAGACTTTTTTTTTTTTTAAAAGATTCTATTCATTTATTCAACTATCCCCCCCTTGCTGCTTGTGCTCACTGGGTCAGCCAACCAGGCCGTGCGGACGGGCTTGCCTTCACCAGGAGGCCCCGGGAACTGAACCAGGGGCCTCCCATATGGTAAACGAGAGCCCTACTGATTGAGCCACAGCCACTTCCCAGCAACAGACTTTGGTGAGGGAAGAAACTTATGCTTTGTGGTGCAGTAATTGTAAGCTTCTACCCCAAATACATGCCCTTTATAAAACCCAACTGATTTCTGGTATTTTGCATCAGCACCCCTTTGGCTGACTAAAATATTAAGTATTGCCAAAAAGTTACCTCCTAAAAGCCTCCTTTTTGCTCAAATGTGGCCTCTCTCTAAGCCAAAATCAGCATATAAACTCACAACCTTCCAGCCAGCATGGTACATGTCTCCAGGGGATGAGACTCTCTGGCACCTAGGGTTTATTTTTTTAATATATTTTTTTAAATTTTTAAAAAAAAGATATTTAAATTACCTAAATGTTACATAAAAATATAGGGGATTCCCTTGTGTCCCACTTCCTACATCTCCCACATTAAAAAATCTTTCATTAGTGGTGTACATTCATTACAATTGATGAACACATTTTGGAGCATTGCCTCTAAGCATGGATTATAGTTTATATTTTAGTTTACATTCTCTCTTGCACAATTTTGTAGGTTAGGGTAAGATATGTAATGTCCTGTGTCTGCCGTTATAATGTCACTCAGACAACTCCTAAATCCCAAAAAGGCCCCCATATTACCCCCGCTTTTCTATCTCCCTGCCCTCACAGCCCTTAGTGGTCACTGCCTCCACATCAATGTAATAATTTCTTCCATTGCTAGAATCACAATGTCTATAGTAGAATATCAGTAAGTCTAATTTAGTTCATAGTTCATTCCTTAATCCTGAGGATTCTGAGATGGTGATGACCACTCCACATCTAATTCAAGGGGTGCTTCAATCCCATGGGACAGATGGATGGGACTCCCTTGCTTGCAGTTGTAGATTATCTTGGTTCTTGGGATGATCAATGTCCATCATCATCTCCTTGTTAATTGTCCTTGGTGAGACCAATGAACTGGAGAGAAAGTGTTGCATTTCTGTTGAGATTAAGGACCCAGCTGTCATATGGACAGCCCAAAGATTTTATTCTCGGATGTACAACTATCAAACAGAGTACTAAATTTAGGTTTGAATAGAAGGATTTAGAGGAGCTATGTTTAAGGAAAGCACAAATGAGTCCATCTCTGTCACATGGGGGAGCAAAAATTCAAAAGTAAGGCCCTCTGGCAAGGCATCAAACTCTTGAACTATCTGCCCTGACTATAGTGTCTGGATGTATCCAGAGCCTTCACGAACCCCACTATTTGAGGTAGTATTTACTTTGTCAGTCAATGAGATGCTGATGAGACATGCATAAGAATAACCTCCCAACTCACTTTGAAATCTCTTAACCATATAAATTAATTTGTCTTTACCTTTTCCCATTTGGTCAATGTCTTTTAACAGTTGCAGGGCTAGTTGGTGCTTGGTAGTAATCCCTCAGTGCCAGCGAGGCTCATCCCCAGGAATCATGTCCCACATTGGGGGTAATGTAATGCATTTATATGCTGAGTTTGGCTTAAAGAGAGGCCACATTTGAGCAACAAGGAGTCTCTCAGGAGGTAACTTTTAGGCACCTATAACACTAAGCTAAGTTTCTATTTCAAGAGTAAAAGTTCATAAGAACAGTCATCAATATTAATGACCCCTCAATGGATCATCCTCCATCACTAATCACTGCCACTGTACTCAGGTGATTCTTGCTGATCCATTAGGGAATATGGCAGAGCTCTCCAGGATGGGAATTTGATATTCTTTCAGTTATTGTGGGTATCTCCACCCACTGTGAAAACCCCATGAACATTTGAACACATTTATATGCCTTATATATACGCCCAGGTGAACCTCCTCCCATGTATACCCTACCATTGACACCCCATACAAGTGATCTTCCCCTGTCATAGCTGTAAACCTTCTGTGATCCAAAACTTCTTCAAAAAAATGAAGCCAATGAAACAGCCAGATACAATTAATAAGAAAATGGAATAATAATGATAGTTATAAAATAAGAAATAAAATACCAAAAAAATGGCATTGCAATGACAGATATATGCTATTATATAATCTCCCATAGCCTGCAGAATTGTGTGGGATAGAGTGTAAACTACAATATTAACTATGGTCCATGCTCAATGGCAATGCCCCAGGATGTGTTTATCAATTGCAATGAATGTGCCACACTAAAGAATGATGTTGCTTATGTTGGAAGGGTGTGGGAGGTGTGGGGAGTGGGGCACATGGGAATACCTATATATTTTTGTGTAACATTTGTGTAATCTAAGTATATTTAAAGAATAATATATATATATATATATTTAATTTTAAAAAAATACAAAAAAATTAAAATATTTGGAATAATAAAAAATAGTGAAAAACATTTTAAAAAATAAATAAATAAATTTATTTTTGACATTATGACTTTCATCGTGTAAGTTCTGATGTCTTGTAAGTATAGTGACATTGTCTTCCATTTATTCCCATATTTTCTTACTTTTTTTGTTTTGTCTTCAAAGAAGTTTTAGCTTCCTGAAAAGTCATGTACAGAATACAGGAGATTCCCATATACCCAACATCCTCCTTCTTTTCCCCTTTCCCATATAAATAACATTTTATATGTAAATGATACATTTGTCACAACTGATGTAAAAATATTGAAATATAACTACTAACCATGGTCAATGATTTACATTATGGTTTATACTTTGGACAATACATTTTTATAAATTTTGATGAAATTTAACATGACCTGTGTCCATGATTGCAAGATAACCTAGAACACTTCCATCACCTCCAAATGCCCCATGTTCCATCTATTCTATTCCTCCCTCCCCCTCCCCTTGGGACCCATGGCAACCAACAGGCTTCACTCCTTAAAGAACAAGATTCATAGTTACTTACAACAACACTGAGTGCTTGACATACTACTCTGTCCTCCCTTATTAGGAACTGCCTATGCTATCAAAAGACTCCTGTCTCTCTATTTGAAAACATGGTAGGTCTCCCCAAGATGGCAGTCCATCACCTTCCTACTCATTATATGTTTCTCCACCCACTGATACAATCCATTATGACAAGATGAACTGTCACATATTCCCTAGAAGCCTGACCCAGGTGCAATCTGTCCAAATGTCAGCCCACATCCGACACTCTAAGCCCTCCCCTGCCATGTTGCCATAAGAACATTCCCAACTTTGGGTTTCTTACCAAATGCCCAATAGCAATTTATATGGCAAAAAAATACCTTGTCCAAAGTGGGAAATATTAAAAACAAATGAGTTTTTATGGCTAAGAGTTTTGAAAGTGAGATATTAGGTCATTTCAGAGGATAAATCTATGCTCGTCTTATGAGGAGTTTCCTGAATGCTGGAGTAAATAATTCCTTAAGCACAAGGTCTTCTGAGGGTTCTAGAGACATCTGGACAATATAGGCAAGACATACAACCCCAGGAATTTGGCACCATGTCATTGGGCTTTGCCTTGGAATATATAATAACTTTTTTCCTAAATGTATCTAGTTAGACTCATTTATAATTTTCCTACTCATAGTTCTACTGCTCCCTTTATTTGAACCTACAATTAGCATTATACCCATTAAATATGTGTAAGATAGACTTAAATCTTCCAGCTATTCTTATGCAGGATTCTCAGCAGGATTGCAGCCAATGCTTATCCTCCAATTCATCAGAATCACCTAGAACAACTAACAAAAGTATGATGAGGTACAAAATCTACCCCAAACAAGAGAGTATCTGCAATTGTGCTGGACAGTTCCACCCATCTGCACCATGGGGCCGAACTCCCTTCTATATTGGAAACTATGAGGTCATCTCCATCCCAAATCCTCAATATTGAGGTATAAACAAGCATAAGTGGGGACTGCATTTATAGACTAAAGTAGGCTTATTATTATTCAAGTAATGGAAGAACTTGTAACATTGATATATAGCAGTGGTCACCAGAAGTTCTGTAGACAGGGAAAGGGAAGAAAAAATGTAACATGGAACATTTTTGGCACATTGGGTTGTTCTGCTTGGTATTGCAATGACACACACAGATCTTTATACATTTTGTCAAATCATTTTGCACTATAAAATTTTACAGTGCTAAGTGTAAACCATAATGTAAACTATAGACCCTGGTTAGTTAGCAATGCTTCAATATGTGTTCATTTATTGCACCAGTTATACCAGACTAATTTAAGATGTTGCTTATGGGGCAAATTGTGGGAAGGAGAGGCCATGAGGTATATGAGAATTCCCTATATTTTTAATGTAAAATTTATGTTATCTATAACAGAATAACAGTAAGCCCACTCTAGCCCATAAACCTTATTTATAATAATAATTAAAAAAAATAAAAGTAAAGGAAATAAAACACTATGAAGACATTGGATAAAAGCAAAGAAAAAATTGAAATCTTGTTGAGGAAAATAACAGAAATTTTGTGAATGAAAGACCCAACAGGTATTACAAATGCAGGAGTTGCATACAACAGCAGATTTAAAATCATAGAAGAAATAGTGATGCAGAATAGAGAAAAGCCTACTTAAGAAGAATGAACAGAAAGAGAAAAGAATGGGAAAAAATGAATGAGCATGACCTTAGCAACTTGAATAATAGTATGTTTTGCACCAACATATGTGTTATGGGTGTTCCAGAAGGAGAAGAGAATAGAGAAATGAGCAGAAAGAATATTTGAGGAAATAATGTCTGAAAATATCCCAAACTCACATGAAAGACTTTAATATATGTGTCTAGGAAGTAGAGTGTACTCTGATTAGATTAAATCCAAATAGCTCTATTCCATGAACACATAATATTAAGAATGCTAAATGCCAAAGTTAAAGAGAAACTTCTGAAAGCAGCAAGGAAAAAAGAAATGGCATATACAAGGGGTGGCCAAAACTATTTACTGAGGATTTCTCTTTAGAAACCCTGGAGGCGAGAAGACAGTGGTATGATATAATTACACTACTGAAAGAGAACAACTGTTAGCCAATAATTCTTTATGTGGCAAAACTCTCCTTAAAATATGAAAATAAGTTTAAAATATTCAAAATTATTTTTAAAATATTTTCAAAACAATTCACAAATATAGAAGTTTGGGATGATTTATGAATCCCCAAAAAAGAGATTATGTTTTTGAACTGGTCTTTTTGTCTGGGTATGGTACCCTTCAATTGTATTAAATTCAAAATTTTAAGCTAATTTTTAAAAAAATCAATATTAGGGTTTTGATAGGGATATGTCAATAAGTTATAGCTCTGGTTGAGTCCCAGGCAATTTTGCTTATGTAAATGGACACTCACTCAAGAAGATAAGCAGAAGGAGACCCAGAAGAGGAGGGAACTTGATCATTTCAGTTCCACCGTGTGATAGAAAGAAGTCTCAAACAGTTAAAGCCCCGGAAAGAAAGATGTTCCATTTGCCTGCTAGTTTGCAGTTGAAGAGAACCGAGAAGATTAGCAGCTGAGAAGGCCCAGAAAGAAACAAGTCCTATGCCAGCATACAGCTGACATCAGAATAAACTGGGATTGGGGAGCCTAGAGAGGAAGAAGGAAGGAGAGACCAGACAGATATTGCTTCCCATCTTGCTTCAACAAATGGCAGCTGACTTTGGTGAGAATGCAGCCTTGAGTTGGACTCTTTAGGGATTTGTAACTTTGAGCTTTTGTCCCAAATAAATAACCTTTATAAAACACAACAGATTCCTGCTATTTTGCATCAGCACCCTTATGCTGCCTAAGGCAACAAATAAACAGAAATGAAGAGAGTTTGTAAACAAGAATCCAGCTCTGTAGGAAATACTGAATGGAATTTCACAGCCAGAAACAAAAAGGCAAGAGAGAGAGGCTTGAAGGAATGTGTATAAGTGAAGACCATCAGAAAGAGAAGCAAAAAGGGTGAAAAGACAAAGATAAGATATGACATATGAAAGTCAAAGGATAAAGTAGCTGAAGTATGTAATGCCTTTACAGTAATAATGTTTGATTATTAAGGGATTAAGCCTCCAATCAAAAGACATAGGAAGACTGAATGGATGAAAAAACATGAGCCATCTATATGCTGTCTACAGGCCACTCACCTTAGATCCAAGGATGGAAGTAGAGTGAAACTGAAAGATAACAGTCATACATATCAATATACCTAACTAGGGTTCCCCAAAACATGAGGATAATTCTGGCAAAACTGAAAGGATTAATAGTTGTTTCTACATTAATAGTTGGAGACTTCAAAATTCTATTCATATCAATAGGTAAAACAACTATACTCAAGGTCAATAAGGAAACAGAAAACTTGAATAATGTGATAAATGAACAGGACTTGACATTTGTGTATAGATCATTGCACCCCAAATCTACAGGTTATACATTCTTCTCAATTGTTCATAGATCTTCCTCCAGAATAGACCACATTTGGGGCCACAAAACTGCTCTCAAGTTTGAAATTATACAATAAACTTTTTCTAACCATAAAGGGATGAAGCTGTAAATCAATAATAGGCAGGAAAGGGGAAATTTTGCAAATATATGGAGGCTAAACACAATATTCCTAAACAATCAATGGATAAAATGAGAAATTGCAAGAAAATGAAAGAGATATCTATAGATGAAGAAAAATAGGAAAGCAACAAATCAAAACTTATGGGATACCCTGAAGGCAATGCTGTGAGGGAAAATTAAACCCTTAATGGCTCATATTAAAAAAGAAGAAACAGTTAAAATCAAAGACCTAACTGAAAACTTGGAGAAAATACAAAAATAGAGCAAACCAATTTCAAAGCAAAGAAACAGTAAGAAATAATACATTAGAGCACAAATAAATAAAATTGAGGACAACAACAACAAATAAATAGAGAAAAGCAACAAACTAAAAGCTGAATTTTGAGAATCAATAAAATCGATAAACTCTTAGATTAGCTAGACTAACAAAGAAAAAAACAGAGATGATTCAAATAAATAAAATCATGAATGAGATGGGGGACATTACAACAGACCCCACAAAAATAAAAAGGATCATAAGAGGATATAAGAAACTATTTTACAATGAATTAGACAACCCAAATAAAATGGAAGAAATCCTAGAAATACACAGAGAACCCACATTGACTCTAAAAGAAATGCTCAAGAATCCAATCAGAAGCAGAGAGATTAAATTTAAAAAACTCCCAAAAAGAAAAGTCCAGGACCAGATGGTTTCACAGGTAAATTCAATCAAACATTTTAAGAAGAATTAATGCTTATTCTGTTTAAACTATTCCAAAACTTGAAAAAGTGAGACTATTGCCCAACACATATCATGAAGCCAATATCCCCTAATATGAAAACTAGATAAAGATACTACAAGAAAAGAAAATTGCAGACCAATCTCTTTAATGAACATAAACATAAAGTTCACAACAAATACTTGCAAATATAATCCAACAGCATATAAAAAGAATCATATACCACGACCAAGTGAGATTTCTTCTGTGTATTCAAAGGTGATTCTACATAAGAAAATCAATGTAATACACAACATTAGCAAACTGAAGCCAAGAAAAAAAAAATACATGATCACATCAATGCCGAAAATGACAAAACCCAGGATTCTTTCATAATAAAAACACTATGAAATATATATACAGAGAAAAGCAAAATTATTCTATATAATAAAGGGGGCATATTAAAATCTCACAGCCAACATCATACTCAAAGTGAAGAGTTTGAAATCTTTCACTCTAAAAGCAGGTGCAAGACATGTATATGCACTATCACCACTACAAAAGAAGAGAGAAGTCAGAAGACTCACACTTCCTAACCTTGAAGTTTATTACAAACTAGTGGTCAAAACAGCTCGTTATTCACATAAGGATAGACACATTGATCAGTGGAATCAAACTGAGGGTTGAAAAATATAACCTCACCTCTATCCAAATGATATTTTTAATAAAACTGCTAATTCCACTTTACAGACTACAGACTAGTACAGAACAGTCTCTTTAACAAATTACTCTTGGAGAACTGGACATCCATAACTAAAAGAATGAAAGAGGACCCCTTACTGTTCCCAATATAATAATCAACTCAAAATGCATCAAAGACTGAAACATAAAATTAAATACCATAAAACTCCTGGGAAACAATGCATGGAAACATCTACCAGATGTTATAGTATGCAGGAGTCTCTTACACCTTATATCCAAAGCACAAGCAACAAAAGAGAAAATCGACAAATTGGACCTCCTCATAAAAAATACTTCTGTACCTCAAGGGAATTTGTGAAGATGGTGAAAAGGGAATCCACTCTCAAAAATGGGGGAAAATATTTGGAAATGACATATCTGACAAGGATCTATTATCCATGACATATAAACAGATCCTACAACTCAGCAATAAAAAGACAAATGACCTGATTAAAAAATGGACAAAAGACCTGAATAGATATATTTTTTATAGTAGAAATACAAATGACAAAAAAAAAAGGAAAAAATAATCAGCATCACTGGCTATTAGGTAATTGTAAATCAAATTACAATGAGATATCATTTTATAACTACTAGTATGACTACTATCAAAAAAAGATAAAAACAGAAACTACAAGTATGGGAGAGGTTATGGAGAGATAACATGCTTATATGCATGTTGGCACAGACACTGTGGATATCTCTTTGGCATTTCCTAAGGAATTTAGTTATAAATCTGACATTTGACTTGGAAATATCACTACTAAGTTTACACCCAGAACTGAGAGCAGAGACACAAACAGACATCTGTAAACAGATCTTCATAGTGACACTCTTCAGAATTGCCAAAAAATGGAAACAACACAGGTCTCCATCAACTGATGAATGGATAAGCAAACTGTGGTATATATACATAGTGGAATTTTGTTCTATTGTAAAAAGAAATGAAGTTGTGAAGCATATGAAAATATGGATGAACTTGGAGGACATTATGTTGAGGGAAGCAAACCAGGAACAGAAGGACAAACTTTCAATGATTTTGCTATTATGAACTAAATAAAATGAGCGAACTCATGGAAGTTAATAACTAGAATATAAGTCACTAGAAAATAGAATGTGGTTAGAGAATGGAAAGCTGAGGTTTAATCTGTGCAGAAGTGGTAAAAAGCTTGTTCTAAATGCTTGGAAATTAATGGAAATGGTAAAGAAACATACATATTATTGTTTTAAAATCTTTATTTTGTAGTGCTAACATATTGGTATGAGACTGATTTTTTTTACTCTTATTCTTAGAGTGATGAAAATGATCTAATACTGACTGAAGTGATGAAAGCACAACTCCAATTATACCAAATGTCATTGATTGTAAACTTTAGATAACTTGTATGGTTAATGAACCAAAAAGAAAAAACTTAGTGAGCTTGCTTGTGGGAAAGATGCACCAAGATTAAGGTATGGAATGAAATTAGTAGGGATACTTTGATATTTTTTCATAAATTCATATATTTTTACAAATATTTCACAGTGATGCAGGGTGTTACTGGTGGAGTGAGGTACAGAAGTCCTCTATGATGTCACATATGTCTGTTTTGTAAGTTCACATCTTTTACTATACACTTATTGTTTATGTGTTTTCATATTTGAATGAAATACTACAATATATTTTTTAAACTTTTTTTTATATTTTAAAAGATGGTTAGTTTACATAAATGTTATACAAAAATTACAGGGATTCCCATGTTCCCCACCTCTCACACCTCCCATAACATCCCAAATAAATATCTTTCATTAGTGTGGCACATCACCTGCAATGGACATACACATCCTGGGTCTTTGCCACTAAGCATGGACCATAGTTCACATTGTAGACCACACCCTCTCCCACACAGTTCTGCATGTTATATGCTGATGTAAAATGGCCTATATCTATTGTTGTAATGTCACTCAGGATAATTCCCAAGTCCTGAAAAAGCCTGTGTATTACAACTGCTTTTCCCTTCCCTACCCTGAATGCATCCAGTGGCCACTGGCTCCAACTCACTCTTGTAATTTCTTCCATTGCTTGAATCACAATATGTCTACAACAGAACATCATTAAGTCCACTCTAGTCCATAGCTCTTCCCCTACACTACAATAACTTTTTTAATGAAAAAAAGAACAAATGAACTTCATTAAAATTCAGACTTCATTAAAATTCTGGATCCATCAGATAAAACCATTAACAGAAATAACAATGCAAACAAAAATAGTTTAGATGTCATTCAATTCAACATATCTGAGAATGGATTCAAATCCAATATATAAACAACTCCTGCAACACATCCTATAATAAAATGGACACAAAAGTCTTGAAGAAGAATTTCACAAAGGAGAACATCTAATTTCTCAATAACCATTTAAAATATACTCAACATGAGTACTTACTTGGAAAAGACTATCAACACCACTCTAATATACGATTAGATACTATCTTTGCTAAAGTTTTCAGGAATCTGAGTTCAAGTTTTGATATATATGTTGAATAAATAGAATTCACATATGTTGTTGGTGGGCATGTAAAATTTTGCAGCCACTTTGGTGTAAAAAAACAAACTTGTCATTATATATCACGATGAAACATGCATCTTTATGATCCAGCAACTTGTCTTCTACATAGTCAAGAGAAATTAATATTTATGTCCACCAAATTATAAGAACAGTACTTTCATAGGGTATTTTTTTCCTATGAGCCCAAATATGGTAACAACTAAAGTGTCCATTTTCAGTAGAATAGATAAATAAAATGTGGAACAGTTACATAATCGATTACACCCAGCAATGAAAAATACACACACACACACACACACAAATAATACATAGAAGAATGAGGAAGACATGGTGAGAAAAAGAATTCACGAAAGAGAACCAATTGTCTAATTCAATTTTTATTTATTCAAATACTCATAAGAATCAATGAGATGAATTACAAATATGGGCACATGTGTGAGGAATTGACACTAGCAAACCAAGAAAAGCATATGGAGAAAAACAAGAGCAGAGAAAATCCAATGCCATTGGCACCACACTACAGTAAATGTGAACAGAATTTCTTCAGGCTGAAGGAAAGCCATGAGAAATGAAGCAGTGGATTCAGCAAAGAATGAAGAGCACTAGGAAGCATAAATACATAGGTTCATGGAACTGTGGAAATATAAAGTAAGCATGAAAAATAAAACAAAATATTAAAAATAAAAAAGTAAAATATAAGATTCTATGACTAAATTTACAAGAAGAGAAATTAAAAATAAAGATAAATTCTATGAATCTGACAGGAAAAAAAAGAACAAATAACAGATGGGAGAAATATTCCACAAGAATCCTGGTAGCAGACAGATACTTAACAGTAGCACAATTCTCTTAAATGGATATAAATTAAAGAACCAATTGAAACACAAATATTTTCAGAATGGATTAAAATACAACACCTTATTAAAAGCTGTTGGGCATTACTATTTAAAATAAAGGGAAAATATATGATGAAAATAAAATATAAAACAAAGATAGAAGTAAGAAAAAAGATTTATAATAAAAAAAAAATGTAGCCAGGGTGGCTGCATTAAAAGCAATGTTGCACTATGATAAGGCATTAGGCACAATAGGAAAACACAGAAAATCTAAATGTGTGTGTATCTATTAACATAGTTTCAAAATAGAGAATACATAACTCAAAAGATATTTTTTAAAATCCAAAATTATAGTTGTATATTTAAGTACAATTCAATCAGCATACAAAATATGGAAAAATCAGTATAGGCATAAAATACCTGCAATTGACTAATTTGTACTAATTAGCAGATATGGATGATCACTACCAAAGATGCAGAATACACATTCTCTTCAAGTATGCTGAATAGTTTGTCGTGACAAAGAGTATCTTTTCAGAACATTGGAAATCAATGATGAAAATGGAAGTAGCACTTCTTAAAACCCTGGAGAGTTTCTGCTTTCCTGAGAGAATCTAAGTGATTCACTAAAACCATTGTTTTGAGGACAGCACAACAGATATCATGGAACCTCCTAATATGCACCCTGTGGCAGGTACTAGTCCAAATACATTATGTGTCCCATTGAGGCACAGTCTTGAGGGGCACCTGAGGGAGGACAGCTTGTTAACAAATTAACTGATGAAGAATCTGAGTCAGCAGAGATGAATCCAGGTAAGTTGATTGCAGATATCCCAGGATGGTGTATTTGGCTTATGTTACAGATTGTTAATTATATTCAACCATTTTATACTGGTATTTTGGAAAAATTCAGAAGGATTGGGTTGTCATTTAATTCATCCTAAATCTTTGAGTTTGATGTGATTCCTGAAAAATCACTACATTTCTCAGAGGAAATCACTGTTTCCTGGGTTAAATCTGAGCTCGGGTTCTGGATTTCTCCTCAACTTCTTGGTCTCTAGAATCCACAAGCATTTTATCTGATGAACCTCAGTTTATTATGGGAAACAGCTATTAGTTTTCAGTTTATTTACCCCTTAATCTTAGACTCTTTTGCGGGCACAAATAAATTTATATTTCTTAATTACAAAAGTTTTGTTCATGGATCAGTTTTACATGGGTAACATTCCTTCACCACCTAGATCCAATTATCACCATTAAGTTACATCTGGGTACTGGTTATTATTGTGCCAATGGCTATGTTCCCGGGGATTTTAAAGCATCATCAGCATCTCTGTTTTTTTAAAGAAAGTGTACAAGGAGGCTCCTTTTATAAATCTGAATGATTCCTTTCAGGATCTCAATCATCTCAAGTAAGTTTGCCCACTCTTCCTCACCTGCACCTGAAATGGGTATGGGCATTTTTCAGAATTCCTGGCTTGCCTAGCTAGTCAAAGAAAAGATAATATTAAATTGTCAGTATTTGAAGTTAATTATTTTTCCCTCCTCTTCAAGTGACTACATGAATTGCTCACATGCTTTTGAGAGAGACTGTAAATGGTATTAGAATAGAAAATATAGATGGTAATTACACATGATGTCAACCTCTTTTTTCATTAATATTCATTCACTGCCTTCAAAACTCAGTCTCAGTAGGTTTATGGAATTTAAATCATTTGTGATTGAGCTTCACAGCATTCAGACTTCTGCCTGCTTGTAATTCACTCCAAATTATTTTAAAATATTAAATTAATTATAATTATATTAAAAATTACATGGATGTATGGATGAATAAGAACAGAAATAAATATATTAATGAACAAAACATGTCATCTTGTTCTTCCCGTTCCTTCAAGTCTTTGCAAAAAAAGGAAATGAATTATTTGCCTTTACATCTTGTGGGCCCATAGCATCCATGCAATAATCTAGTCACACAAGATAATTTTACTTTGCTGGGTATCCCTATGGCTCCTTCCAGCCTGCAGGTAAAGAAGTGACTTCAGCTTTATAACCTCTATTCAAATCAGTGCAAAACTTTTTATAAAATGTCACATTCCTTTACCAGAAAAGGTCATTAGCAAATGTAAAATGCTGGATTTCCATTTTCCATTTTATGTTTGCTTGTTACATACAATAGTATATTTTGGACTTATGAAGGAAAGAAGGCTGATGCTGAAGGGATCATCAGTTTAACCTTTGTACCAGAGATTTGCAAATTTTATTTATTTTTCCTTAAAATATATGTAAAATTTTGAGTATCTCCCTTATTTGAAATGCTTTATAAATGTTAAATTCCTGACATAGGTAGTATTAAAAATTTTAGAGATAATGAATTTTAAGTTCAAAGATATTTGAGAGGTTCTCCAGAGCTACAAAGCAACTAAATATCTGATTCAGGATGCAAAAGATATTTTCTCATAAAGGCAACGAAATTTCAGCTATGCTACCCTTCCACAAGGAAGCTCAAGCTAGAAATCTGCTGGTCAAGTAACAGATTAAAACTGCCTGCATGATATTGCTTGGATGGATACAGGCCATTATATATTTTGTCAAAATATATAAAATTATAAGTTGAAAAATGCAAACCATAATGTAGACTGTAGACCATGGTTAATAGCAATGTTTCAATATTTTTACATCAATTGTTACAAATGTACCACACTAATGAAAGATGTTATTATTAGAGGAAAATATGAGAGGGGAAGAGGGTGGGGTATATGGGAATCCCTATATATTTCCTGTAATTTTTCTGTAATCTAAAACTCCTGAAAAATAAAGTAAAAAAAAAAAACAAACAACAACAAAAAAAAAAACCTGAATATAGAGCGTTCTGTGGGTCTAATGTAAAGAGAAGCCTCTTATCTTTATTCAGATTTTGTTTGGCCCTAAAACAGTAATGACTATTAACATTTGTGGAATATGTTTAATGAGTCAGAATGCATAGATTTTATAAATAGGTATACAATTAACCCTCCAGGCAAAACTATGACCTGAAATATACTCATTTTAGAACAAACAAATGATAGACTATTATACATACATGAGCAGAAGCTCTTAAGCATTTCATGTTATTGCTTATCCCTTCTATGGAATTCAGCTAAACCAGTAGAGAGACTAAAGGAGAATGAGGCAATTTTATGTTACTTTCAAACAATCACTATCAATAAAGTGAATAATAATGGATAAATGAAAGTTAATAAATGAACTAATTCTTATTTATTTTCTTGTGTTGATTCAAATGTTAAGAGATTATTTGCCTTTGTATCTTTGTGTCCAAAGCAAATTATCCAAAGATGCCAAACTACACCATGGTGACTGAATTCCTGATTTCAAGGTTTTCTGATGTGTGGGAGCTCAGAGTCTTGCAAACTATGCTATTCCTCCTGAGGTACTTGGGAACCCTGATGGGAAATCTCATTGTCACAGCAACCACTTCCAACCACAGTCTTCATACTCCTATGTACTTCTTCCTTAGGAATCTCTCTGTCTTGGACATGTTCTACACTTCTGTCACTGTTCCCAAGGCGTATATCATCTTCATGCTTGACAACCGGGTGATCTCCATGGTTGGATGTGCAGCTCAGGTATTTCTCATGTTTTTGTTTGCTTCTGCTTAGTTGCTGCTCCTCACTTTCATGGCCCGGGACCACTATGTGGCCATCTGTGAGCCCCTCTATTACCCTGTGATCATGAACCCTTGCGACTGTGTTCTGATGACATTGGCCTCCATATTTATTGGCTTCATCTATTCAGCTGTGCACACCAGCAACACTTGCAGGATGTCCTTTTGTCAGTCCAATATTATCCATCAGTTCTTCTGTGACATCCCTTCTCTACTGAGACTTTCTGGATCCGACATCTTCAGCAATAAAGTTTTAATTTTTATCACTGCAGCAGTAGTTGGTCGTGGCTATTTTGCTTTCATTGTCATGTCTTATATTTTCATATTTTCTACTGTGCTCAAGTTTCCATCCACAAGAGAGAGAGGAAAGGCCGTTTCTACCTGTGTGCCTCACATACTCGTGGTGTCTGTTTTCCTCAGTTCAGGTGCTGCTGGGCATATGATGCCAACCTCCAACTCTCCCACAATTCAAGACATGATTATTTCCCTGTTCTACTCAATCCTCCCTCCTTTCTTGAACCCTATTATTTATAGTTTTAGAAATAAACCGATTAAAGAGGCTGTAAGGAGAATTTTTAGCAGAAATCCATTTTCAGGAAAGTAGTTGGAAAATTATTCAAGATGGTTTAACCTTCATGACATGAGTGGAAAATGTTCCAAAAATTAATTATCTTGCTACTTCCAACTTTGGGGTACCTGAATTGATATCTCAAGGATAGTCATAGTATTATGTGTCAGAAGAGACATAACCCAAATCTCTTTTAAGGTTTTTCCTCCACAAAATGCACATTCTATGATTTCTGAAACATCACTCCTAAAGAGTCAGATTTTGCTAATTTTTTCCCTTTCTAATTATTCTCCTCTGAATCTAGAGACACCTAAAATAAATGAAATATTTATTCTCTCTCCCTGATTTTTCTGTGCAATTATAAGACAGAAAGAATGATTCATTTATACGTATATTTAAACTCTTCATAAAATTATAAATAATAACATCTATAACCTGGTAATAATATTTAAATTGATTTTTTTCTAGTGTACAAGGTAGCATCTGAGGAAGTTGTGTTTAGTAATTATGAATTAATGATGACTTTTTGTGTTTATCATAATAAAGAAGGATAAATTTTAAATGTAATATATTTACCCCAAATTGATAAATGCTATTTACAAAATTCAAATCACTGTATGTAAAAATGTTTGGGATTAAGTTCCTTTGGTGGCCAATATTACATTCTCAAATCCTAGAAGACTAAATTAAGGTAATTATTTTCAAATTTCATGTACAATATTTCTGATCAATTCTTTCAATATATTAAGAAGATAAAATGATGAAAACAGATATTTGAGTTTCTGATTGGTTTATCATGTATGAGGACCCATAATACATAAAATGTTTAATTTAGGTACAGTTCTCTCCAGTGAATGAATAAAATGTCTTATATATGGAATAAATAATTTTCAAACATATGCAAATTTTGAGAGAAGTATAAAATTATCAATATTTAGCTTTTGATCAGAATGTTGGAGAAGCGATTATCATTAAGTATAAGCAGATTTGCTGTTATTGCTTGTTTCTTATAACATTATTTGATAGGGCACTAATATGGTACTTAACATGCTATTTAATACCTTTCAAATTGTTATCCTCTCAATAAACCTTTATATTACATAGTATATGCAATAAAATTATACTGAGTATATTCCCTCATTTACATTTATACATTTTATACATTTGTAATTTTATAAATGCATTTTGTAGCTGTAATGTGTAGAAAATAATATAGTTTTTTAAAATGACATAAAAATAAATTTAAGAAAAGTTTGTATATTTTACCCTCACCAACGCTGATGTTTTGGCTGTACACAATATAGTATGTAGACCAAGCCATAATGTAAATGGTCATCTTAACTTTATGATTTTTAAAGTTGATTGAAATATCTATTTATATAACATGAAATAGCAATTGTAAACACATAAATAATATAACTTCATATTAAATAAAGCAAAAAAAAAAAAAGAATTGAGAAAATACCATAATGAAAGAGTTTAATTATCACAGAAACTTATAAAACAGTTAAAAAGTAAGGAAAGAGATTTGAGCAGCACTATTCAACCACTTACCTAACTGACTTTAGTAGAGCACTCTGTATACACTACACCTGAAGGTAATACAGTCTTTGCATATAGAAATTGAGTGATTAGCAAAATAGAACATATTCTGTAAGAAGTACATAACAAAAGTCTCCACAAAGTACCAGAGAATGTAACCATACATAAAATGATCTTTGACTTCAAGAATTAATAGAAGAGGATTATTGAAATCACCGAGCATAATTGTTCACATGTCTATTTCACCTTGCAGTTCTATTAGTTTCCTTCATGTTTTAAAATCTGTTATTGGATAAATCAATGTTTAGGAAGTTTATATCTGCTTGGTTAACTAATTCCTTTATCACTATGAAATGTCTAAATTCATGCAAATAGTCTATGCTCAGAATTCTATTTCTGTTATTAACATAACCACTCTAGCTTTTTAAAGTTCATATTAGCCTTTATATATTTATCCTTTTACTTTTAACTTACTTGTGTCATTACATTTAAAATGCATTTCTTGAACACAGCATAGAGTTGTCTCTTGTTTTTTAATTATACCAGAGAATCTCAATATTTTGAATGTGATGTTTGGTTATTTAAAATAATTGTAATTGTTTATATGTTTAGGTTTAATTATGTCATACTGTTTTTTATTTTTAATTGATTCTTGTTTTGTTTAAACTTTCAGTCTTCATTTGGTTTTATTGAATATATTTTAGCTTATTTGTTGGACTGTTAGCAGTAATTACTCATTTTCTAGTTTTGGTTGTTGTTTCAGGTGTGTGGTATACATTTTTAATTTCTTAATGTATATTCTTTTGATATTATACCACTTCATGTATATTATTAAAATAAAACATTATACAGTAGCATACATCCATTACTTCACCTTATTTGTGCTATTTTTTTCTTTATAAGAGAAATGTGGGTTTAAATAACAGTCTGCACAAAATACAGGTTTCTATATATAACACTCTATAATGAACAGCTAGCATGGATGTGGAACATTTGTAACAACTGATAATAGCACATTTTTATAAATGTACTATTAATTTAAGTCTATGATTTAACTTAGGTTTCACTGTTGGGATGGTGTATTTCATGTAATTTTTAAATTAGTATTTTACGATATATATAATCTAACATGTATCTCCCCCTTTATTTATATTCAAATAAATATTACAGTTCTGATAATTCTGTTTACAATATTCTGCTACCATCACCACTATCCATTATCAAAATATTACTATCACTCCAAATAGGAGTCCTGCACATTTTAAGCCTTAACTTTCCATTCCCTAATCCCACCCTATGCCTTGGTATTCTATATTCCAGATTCTGACTAAATAAGTCCACTTATTTGAAATATGTCAAAACAGTGAGATCATACATTATTTGTTCTTTTGTGTCTGGTTTATTTTTCTCAACTTGATTTCTTTAAATTTCATCCATGCTCTGGCATGTATCAGAATTCGTTCCTTTTTATGGCTGAATAATATTCCATTGTATGTTATACCACATTTTATTAGCCACTTATTCATTGATGGACCCTGGCTTTGCTTCCTTCCTTTGGAAATTGTGAATAACACCACAATGTTTGAATCCCTACTTTCAATTCTTTTGGGTATGTAACTAGTAGTGGGATTGCCAGTTCATATGTTAATTTTATACATATCTTTCTGAGGAACTGCCAAACCTCTTCCACAGCAGCTGCACCATTTTATACTGCCACCAAAAACGAATGAGTATTCCTATTTCTCTGCATCCTCTCCAAATCTTGCTATTTTTTTGTTTTTTTTATAGCAGCCATTCTAATGGATGTGGAATAGTAATTGTCATTTTGATTTGCATTTTCCTGATAGCTAATGATGTTGAGCATCTTTTCATGTAATTTTTGGCCATTTGAATTCATTTTTTGGAGAAAAGTCCATTTAAGTCTGTGGCTCATTTTTAAATTGAGTTGGTGCAATTTTCTTCTGAATTTGAAGGATTTTGTTAAATATTCTGAATATTAATCCTTTATCAGGTATGTGGTTTTCAAATTTTCTTCTTCACTTAGATTGTTAATTTACTTTCATGATAAAGTCCGTTGAGGACCAAAAGTTGTTGTTGTTGTTTTGATGATTTCTCATTTATTTATTTTTTCTCTTGTTGCTTGTGCTTTGCTTGTAAAATCCAAGAAACCGTTTCATAACATAATGTCCTGAGGATGCTTCCCTGGTTTTCTACTAGACGTTTTATAGCTCTATCTCTTATAATGAGATCAATGATCGATTTTGGGTTGATTTTTGTGTAAAGTGTGATGTAGGGATCCTCTTTCATAAGTTAAAGTTTCATTGAGATATATTCACATACCATATAAACCTCCCAAAGTGCATAATCAATGGCCTTTAGTATAATCACAGTGTTGTGCATTCATCAGCACAAAAATTTTAGAAAGATTTCATTTTTCCAAAAAGAAAATTTACGCACCCCTTAGCAGTTACTGTTCAAACCCTCTATCCTTCCCTTGTCCTATACAAACATTAATTTATTTTCCATCTTTAGGAATTGAAATATATTTACATTTTATATAAATGGAGTCATACAATATGTACTACTTTGTGTCTCCTTTATTTCACTTAGCATAATTTTTTGCCTGATATTGACATCTGTAATATTAACATACATTCGTTCAGTTTCAAAGAAAAACAGAGTTATATATAGAATAGTATGACTGTGGAGCACTGGCTGTACCATTCTACATTCCCAGTAACAATGACTAAGCATTCCTATCTCTCCAAATCCACTCCAACACATGTAGTTTTCTGTGTTTTTTAATAGTGGTCTTTCTAATAGGTGTGAAAATATATTTCATTGCAGTTTTGGTTTTCATTTCTCTAATTACAAGTGATGTTGAACATTTTTTTCCTTGTGTTTTTCACTATTTGTATTTCTTATTTGGACAAGTGTCTCTTCAGCTATTTTATAATTTAGTAATCAGGTCATTTGTCATTTTATTGTTGAATTTTAGGATCTTTTTATATATCATAGATATTAGAATGTTGTTGGATGTATGATTTCCAAATATGTTCTCCCATTGTGTAGGCTACCTTTTCATCTTCTTCACAAAGTCCTTTGAGGTGCAGAAGTGGTTAATTATGAGGAGATCCCATTTCACTAATATTTCTTTTGTTGCTTGTGCTTTGGATGTAAGGTTTAAGAGGTCCCCACCTACTGTAAGATCTTGTAGATGTTTCCCTACATTATCTTCAAGGAGTTTTATGGTTCTGGCTTTTATGTTTAGGTTTTTTGTCCATTTGGGGTTGGTTGTTATGTAGGCAGCAAGAAGGTGTCCTCTTTCATTATTTTGGTTATGGATGTCAAATTGAATCTTTCAGCACCATTTGCTTAAAAGACTTTTCTGTCCTAGTAAAGTGGACTTTTTAGGCTTATCAGAAGCAGTTGGCCACTGAGGTAAGAGTCTCTTTCTGAATAGTCAATTTAATTCCATTGAGCAATGTTTCTATTATTATGCCAATATCATGCTGTTTTGACCACTGTATCTTTGTAAAATGTTGCAAGGTTAAGCAGTGAACGTCCTCCCAAATCATTCTTAATTTTTAGGATGCATTTGGGTATTTGGTTGCATTTTCCATTCCATAAATTTTGGTAATTGACTTTTCTCTTTCTGGAAAGTAGACTGTTGGAATTTTTATTGCTATCACATTGAATTTACAAACCATTTGGGTAGGACTGATATATTCACAATATTTAGTCTTCCAATCCATGAACACGGAATGTCTTTCATTTGTTTAAGTCTTCATGCTTATGTTTATTACTGTTTTGTAGTTTTCTGAATATAGGACTTGAACAACTTTGATTGCTTTTAACAAAAATGTATTTGCATTTTTTGTTGCTATTGTAAATGGATTTTTTTCCTGATTTCCTCCCAAGATTGTTCAATACTAGTAATACAGAAACATGACTGACTTTTTGCATGTTGTTCTTGTATCGTGCTATTTACTGAACATGTTTTTACCTCAGGTAGCTTTGTTGTAGACATTTCAGAATTTTCTAAATATAGGATCATTTCATCCGTATATAGTGAAAATTTTATTTCTTCTTTTCCTATTTGGATGCCTTTTATTTTTAATTTGTCTAATTGCTCTAGCTAGAAATTCTAGAACAATATTGAATAACAGTGGTGACATTGGGCACCCTTGCCTTGTCTCAATCTTAGAGGGAAGTTTTGAAACTTCCTCCATTGAGGAGGATGTTGGCTTTGGGTTTTTCATATATGCCGTTTATCATATTGAGGAATTTTCCTTCTATATTTATCTTTCTAAGTACTTTTAGCAAGAAAGGATGCTGGATTTCATTGAATGACTTTTCTACATCAATTGAGATGATGGTGTGTATTTTTTTCCATTTAGTTTGTTAATATGGTACATTATGTTAACTGATTTTCTTACGTTGAACTACTCTTGCATAACAGGAATAAAACCCACTTGATCATGGTGTATAATTTTTTGATATATTGTTAGATTCAATTTTGAAATATTTCCTTGAGAATTTGTGCATCTGTGTTAATTAAATACATTGATCTCTAATTTTCTTTTCTTGTAGTATCTTTATCTTGTTTTGGTATTAGGGTTATGACTTCATAAAATGTGTTCAGTAATTTTCCCTCCTCTTCAATTTTTGGAAGAGTTCAGTTAGGATTGATATTAATTCTTCTTGAAATGCTTGGTAAAATTCATTTGTGAAGCCATCTGGTCTTGGAATTTTCTTTGTTGGGAGGTTTTGGACGACTAATTAAATCTCTTTGAATGTGATTGGATTGTTGAGTTTTTGTATTTCTTGTATAGTCAATGTAGGTTGTGCATTCATAGGAGTTTTTCCATATCATCTAGGTTGTCTATTTTGTTGGCCTACACTTCTTGTAATATCCTCATATCATCCTTTTTATTTCTGTAGTGTCAGTCATAACTTCCACACTTTCATTTCTGATTTTATTTATTTGCATTCTCTATCTCTGTCTCTCTCTGTCTCTATCTATCTCTCTGTCTCTGTCTCTCTTTCTGTCTGTCTCTTTCTTTCTCTCTTTCTCTTTTCCCTTGTTAGTCAATTTCATTGTTCTTATCAAAGAATGAGGTTTTTGATTTTGCTTATTTTCTCTATTTTTTTCCCTCAATTTCATTTATTTATGTTCAAATCTTTATTATTGCTACCCTCCTGTTTGCTTTGGGTTTGGTTTCTTGTCCTTTTCCTAGTTTCTCTGGTTGCTCAGTTAGATCTTTGATTTTAGCTCTTTCTTCCTTTTAAAAATAATATTTAGGTCTATAAATTTCCATCTTAGCACTGCCTTTGTTGCATGTCATAAGTTTTGATAAGATGTGTGCTCATATTCATTTATCTCAAAATATTTAGTAATTTCACTTATAATGTCTTCTTTGACCCAGTGATGGTTTAGGAGTGTGTTTAGCCTCCACACATTTGCAAAATTTCCTCTTTTTCTTCTATTATTGATTTTAAGTTTCATTCTATTATGATCTGAGAAGGTGCTTTGTATAACTTCAAAATTTATATATATATTAAGACCTGCCTTTATATATATATATTGATCCAAAATTTGACCAATCCAGAAGAAAGATTCATGAACATTTGAGAAGAATGCATAACCTATTGATTTGGGATGCAATGTGCATTATAGTTCTGTTAGGTCTAGTGCATTTATCATATTGTCAGGTTCTCCATTTCCTGTTGATCCTCTGTCTAGTTTTTCTATCAAATGATGTGAGTCATGTGATGAAGTATCGAACTATTATTGTAGAGATGTCTATTTCTCTCTTCAGTTTTGCCAGAGGTTGCCTCATATATTTTGGGACACCTGGTTAGGTGCATAGATATTTATGTCTGTTATTTATTCCTGAAGGATTGTGTCTTTTATTATTATATAATGGCCTTCTGTATCTCTTATAATTTTTTTGCATTTAAAATCTGTTTTGTTCAATATTAGTATAACTATCCCTGCTCTTTTTGATTACTGTTTGCATAGAATATCTTTTCCCCACCTTCCACTTTCATACCCTGGGCCTAAGGTAAGTCTCTTTAGGTAGCATAAGGCTAGGTCATGTTTATTTATTTATTTTTCATTCTTTCAGACTATAACTTTTGATTCAATGACATTACTCTAAATGTATTATTTACTTCCATCATTTTATTACTTGAGTTTCATATGTCATTTCTTATTTTCATCTGTCTTTTTACTATATTGATCATCCTTTCTGCGAGTCTTTCCTTCTACACCCTCTTCCAAGCCTCTCTCTACTGTCTTTCACTTTCAGGCTAAAAGATTCCCTTTAATACTTCCTGCAAAGTCAGATCCTTTTTTATGAACTCACTTAGATTCAGTTTAATTTTGAATATTTTATAGACACCTTCATATTTGAAGGACAATTTTGCTGGATAAAGAATTCTTGGCTGACAACATATCTCTTTTATTTTTTATTTTATTTCTTTATTTTTTAATATCTCTTTTAGTATCCTAATGATATCATACCACTGTATTCTCACCTCCATGTTTTCTGATGGGAAATCTTCACTAAGTCTTACTGGGTATCGCTCTTTTATGATTGTTTGCTTCTACCTTGCTGTGTCAGAATTTTCTGTTTATTTTTCACATTTTACATTCTGAGTAGTATGTAGAACTTCTATACAGATTTATTCTGATGGGGTGTGCTGTACTTCTTAGACATATAAATTAATTTATTTCAGTAGAGTTGGCAAATTTTAAGCCATTATTTTTTCCAATACTCTGTCTGCCCTTTTTAACTTCTCTTCTCTTTCTAGAACTCCCATGGCACATATGCTGATGTGCTTCATGTTATCATTCATCTCCCTGAGTCCTGCTCAATTTTTCTCATTCTTTTCCCTCTGCATTCTTCTCTATCTTCAATTTCAGCTGTTCTGTCTTCTGTATCACTTATTCTTCTTTCTGTCATTGCAAGTCTGCTTTTGTATGTCTCTAATGTGTTTTTAATCTCATCTATTGTTTCTTTCATTTCCATGAGCATGGTTATTTTTCTTTTCAGGTTTTCAAATTCTTGTTTGTGCTCACCCAGTGTGTTCTTATTGTCTTTTATCTCTTTAGTTGTATTATCTTTCAACTCATTAAATTGATTTGGAAATTTCTATGAGTCTCTTTGATTAGTCATCTGAAATCTTGTTTCTCATTAGGGACTTTTATATATTCCTTTATTTGGTCCATTTATTCCATTTTCTTAGTAGGGCTTGTAATTTTTTGCTGATGTCCAGTCATGTGATTATGATGATGAGCTTACCATGATGCTCAGTTTCTCTCTCTTGTGTAGGGTTTTAGTGGTGGGAGGCTGCGTGTTACTGACATTCTTTGATTCATGTTTTAGTCTTTCCAAAGTCTTTAGGATTGCCCCTGTTAGTTGCTCAAATATAGGCCATGGGTCCAGTAATGTGTTGCAGACCCACTTCCAAGGGCTTTGGGGAGGAAGACTGTACATGCCAGAAAATGTCTCTCTAACTTATTTATTTTTAATTTCCTTACATGCTCTTCCTTGCTCTGCCGCCAGATGGTGGTCTTTAGCAGCAAAGCCTGGTCAAAATGTGTGCATTGCAAGGCAGACAGCAACAATGTGATAGAGGATCCTGCCTGGGTTCAAAGTCTCACAATTCAAACTTTTTAGAGACTATTCTCCACCTCTGCTTGATGCACCTTCCCTTTTCCAGGGTAGGAAATAATTTCACTCCCCTTAGCATCTTCAAAACCAGTTCTGCTCAGTAGCAAGGATGATTGAGAGGTCAGATCTCTTTAGTCCTGTACAGAAATGGCATTGCCCCACCTTCCCTGAACAGACTTATGGATCACAGCAGACCAAATTGGTAGGCCAAAAGCTGAATCAACCTTATATTGCATCCCTCTTTCTCTGGTTTCCTAGGGAGATGAATCCTTGTATCTCTCTCTGTCCATAGTCACCAGTTTTCAACATTTTTCTTTTTTTTTCACAGAAATTTGAAGTCACAGCAAAGTCATACACTGAACACAGGAGACCCTCACATACCCAACATCCTCCGCCCCCCCCAACATCAATACCTTTTTATATGTGGCTCATAGCATTGTTATAACTGATATACAAATAATGAAACATAGCTACTAAACACCATCAATGGTCCACAACATGGTTTACACTTTAGACCGTACTCTTTTATAAACTCTAATGATATTTACCATGCCCTGTGTCCATCACTGTATGGTAATGAAGAACATTTCTACTGACCATTAAATACCCCCATTTGATCTATTCTATTCCTCTCACCCCATCCCCCTGGGGCCGACAATGACCCCAGGCTTGACTTGTTGGATGACAAGATTCATAGTTACATGCAACAAGAAGTCTTGACACACTGGTCTGTCCTCCCCCACTAGGAAACGCCACTGCTCTTGAGAGACTCCAGCCTGCCTATCTCTAAACAAATTGGTCCTACCAAAGATGGGATTCCAACTCACTCCTGCTCATTATGTGGGTCTCCACCCACGTATACAACACATTATGACAGAATGAACACTCACACACACCCTAGAAGCCAGCTCCAGGTGCACCCTCTCCTGAATGATCTCCCAACCAACACCCTAAACCAGTGACCCTTCCTTGTCATTTTGCTACAAGAGCATTCCCACCTCTGAACTCTCAACCTCTACCACACAAATCCCCAGTGTTCACCGGGTTCCTCCCTCAACTGAACCTTCAGTAAATTTTTATTCTTCTACCACTCTATATGTATCATCTTCCTATTTTCTAACCTCCATTGTTTCTGATAGAACTTGTTTGGTAATCTTATGTAGGATCCCTTGCACATGCTTAGTCATTTCCCTCTAGTTTATTTACCAATGGTCTCTTTGTCTTTGTTTTCCAATAGCTTTAGTATAATGTATCTCAGTATGTATATTTTTAGTATTCCTTCTTAAAGTTCATTGAGTTTCTTGAAAGTATATATTCATATCTTTCACCAAATTTGTTAAGTTTGGAAATATATTTGGAAATATTCCTTCTACCCCTTTTGTCCTCTCCTCTTCTCTCATTATGTTACTTCCATTACACATGACTTGATACATTTGATGATGTCCCACATATTATTATTCATTCTTTTTCTCTTTTTTAAAAAAACTTTTATTGAAGTTTATCATTCATACATTAACATCCATAAACAATAAGTTTATAGAGAAATCACAATGTTGTAGAGTCCCTATATTATTCTTTAGCTTCCTTTCAATTGAAATATTACAACCACAGATTACCCCTATCAGCCACAACCACATTTATAAATTGGCAGTGCTATTTATACTCAGTATAATGTGTTACCATCAGCATTCTTCATTTCCACAAATTTACAATAAAGCTTATTAAAAATTCTACATACATTAAGCATCATCTCTCATTATCAACCCTCATTCAATTAGTTAGTAACCTATTCTTGAAAGCAGAACAAATTTGTTGGCTAAAAGTTGAATCAACTCTAGGCTGTATCCCTCTGGCACCTGTTTCCTGGGTAGGTGGATTCCTATGGACACCTCTGTCTGTAGCCACTGTCCCAAGGCTGGAGAATTCTAAATTGTCTGCTCTTTGGTTGAGGGAAGGTTGCCGGTGGCTGCAGCTGCAGCTTCTCCTCATGATCTAGCCAATGAGTTTTTTTTTTTTTTCCCTGTGGAATTCTCTCTTCTGGGTGGTTTCCAGTCTTACCCTTGTGTCATAAACCCTAGATCATTTTCCAGGCCATTTCTGCCTCTCTTCTAGCTATTATTTCTGGGAAAGAAGAGAGTCCTGTTATTTTCTAATCCTCCATCTTCCCAGAAGTCCCTTCTCTATCTTTTAATCTCCTCCTTCACCTTAGGTTTTTCCTTCCTTCTGCTTACTTTGGGTATAATGTTCTCTTCATTATCAGTTCCTCCATATATGAAAATAGGTCTCTTTTGTGATCTCTCCTCTTTTTAAATGTAATCATTTAAAGCTTTCTTTGAAAGCTGCCTTTGTTGCATTCAATGTGTTTTGCATGTTGTGTTTTAATTTCATCACTCTCAATATATTTATTAATTTCCATTGTGAATGTTTTCTTGGACTCATTGGTAGTTTAGGAATGGAGAGTTAATTTCCATATATTTTGGAATTTCTCAGTTCTCCCTTAATTATTGATTTCTACCTTCATGCTTCTGTGTTTGGAGAATATGCATTTTATAATTTCACTTTTTTTTTAATTTATAGAGAATTGTTTTATGAAATAATATCCTGAAAATATCAGGTCCTGCTCTATCCTAGAGAATGATCTATGTGCATAAAAGAACAATTTGTATTCTACTGCCATTGTGTTAAATTATATATATATGTGTGTGTGTGTGCATGTGTGTGTGTGCTTATGTTGGATTATAATGTGATCTTAGTCATCTATTTCCATATTTATCTTCTCTCTAGATATCCTATCAACATTAATGTAGAAGCATCTATTTCTCTCATCAAATCTGTGAACAACAGCTTCATATATTTTGAAGCTCTAAAAGTACGTGCAGATATGTTTATAATTGTTATATCTTACTGTTGAATTCCCTCCTCTTCAGTTTACAGTTACTTTCTTCATGCCTCATATGCTTTGACTTAGAGTCTAGTTTATCTGATATTAAAGTATCTAACCAAGCTCTCTTTGCTCACTGTTTTAATGGTATGTTTTTTCCATTCTTTCACTGTATACCTACTTGTTTCATTATATTTAAGTGAGACTTTTGTAAACAGCATATAATATTTCATGAGGTTATATCCATTCCACCAATTCCAATGTTTGGAGAGTTGAGCCATTTATATTTAAAGTAATAGCTGAAAATACAGGACATTCTTCTCCCATTTGCTATATGGCTTTTCTCTGCCATACCTTTTTTGTCCATCAATTTTTCCATTAGTACTTTTATATTATTTCATTTCTTTTAATAGTATACAATTTTGAGTACCTTCTAGGTGTCTGCAAATATTTTTCAGGTATATTCTTTTTTGTTAATATGGAGATTAAAATTATCATCTTAAATCTATGAAAACAATTTTAATTTGATGCCAACTTTACTTCAATAATAAACATATACACTGTACCTATACACCTCAATCCACCCACATTGTCACATTGTAGTAATTTATTAGAAATTATATTTTTATATATATCCAAAAGCAAAGATTTAAAATAAGTTTTTATGTATTTTATGTAAAACATGCTAACATTAAAATAGAGTTACAAACTGAAAAATACTATACAACAATACTGGTATTTTTAATTACTCATTTGGTTACTTTTACTGGAAATCTTCATTTCTTTATGCCCCTTTGATCCATTGTCTGTGTTCCTTTGATTTGGTCTGAAGCCTTACCTTTAGCATTGCCGTAGAGCAAGTATTGTGGTGACAAACTCACTCACGTTTTGTTTTCTGAAAATAATTTCATTGATCATTCATTTTTTGAAAAATATTCTCACCAGGTTAAAAAATCTTGTTTGGCAATTGTTTTCTTTCATATCTTAATGTATATTGTCCCACTGCCTTTTTACCTCCATGGTTTCTAATGACAAATTGGTACTTTATCCTATTATGGCTCCATGGAAAGTAACATGTGACTTTTCTCATGCAGCTTTCAGAACTCTTTTTGTCCATAGCATCAGATCATTTGATTGCTATGGTCTGGAGCATGAATCTCTTTGAGTTTTTCCTGTTTGGGATTTGTTGAGCTTCTTGAATGAGTTACATGATGTCTTTCATTACATTAGGGAACTTTTCTGCTATTATTTATTTGAATATTCCTTCCACTCCTTTCTATTTTTCTTCTTCTGGAACTCTCATAATGCATAAATTTGTATGCTTGATGGTATCTCCCAGGTCTCAGGCCTTTTTTGTTCTTTCTTAAATATATATTTTTTCTGCTTTTCAACCTGATCAATTTGATGGCCTTGTATTTGAAATCACTGATTATATCTTCTGCTTCAACAATCTGTTGTGAAACTCACTACAGATTTTTTTTTTATTTTTTCATTTCAGTCATTACGGCCTTCAACTTCAGTAGGTCTGATTTGGTTATTTTAAAATGTGTATCTCTTTATTGATATTCCCATATTGCTCATTCATTGTTTTTTTCATAGTTTTTAATTCTTTCTCAATGTTTTCCTTTATATCCATGATCATATTGAAGAACATTTTCTAATAGTCTTTGTAACATATTTCCAAAATCCTGACATCTCCTTGATGGGTTCTGCATTTTTGTCTTGTTCCTTTGAATAAGCCATCATTTCCTGTTTCTTTATTTATTTTATTATCTTTTGTTGCACACAGCATTTTTTAAACATTTTAAAGTGTTATCTCTGGGATTTAATCCAGTGTTGTCTGTTTCTTAAATTTGTATCTAACTAGTGATAAAAAAGAGGTTTATTGGAGTACCAGGAACTAAGTTAAACAAATCAATGCGAAAAACCAAAAACAAAGAAACAAAAAACACCTCTCACGGTCTTAGCAAATTGACTCTGTTTATCCTAATGGTTTCCTTCAGAGTATAGCCTTCTTATCTAGTAAATCATCCTGAGGCAAGAAGGAAGTGCAGGTTACGCTTGTTCTGCACTTGTGCCTGATCATTGCCTAAGGAATTCTCCAATGTACAGAAATTCCAATGTGTCCTCTATTTCCTATTAGCTAGACTTGCATCCTCTCCAGGGTGCTCTAATTTATTTTTTAAATTTCATAAGCCTTTGTCCCAGGCCACTTTGATTTAATTGTTTCTAACACTGCATTAGCTCTCTGCAAGTTTATTCTGACCATAGGGTTAATTCTGTGAAGGCCATGAGTTTCCTGGTTCAATCTTTCTGCCTGCCAGAAAGAATAGCAGTGACATAAAGGCAACTAAATATGCACACAGGTGTGAATTTGTTTCCTACTGAACAAGGTCAGGGGACCTCTGGAATTTAGGCTGGCACCCCAGCAAGTCAGGGAAATTTTCAGGGAGGGTTGGGAATGGTGCTATGAGTTTTTCCTCTTTTTTTTAAAGATGCATATTTATAATTCAGTAATTTCCCATCTCTGCAACCATTTATGTGTTTTCCAGAGTTTTGAGGAAGATGGCTTTGCCAGTTTTTTTAATTGTTCAAACTCTGATGAGAAAGGCATCCTGGATCATGGTATACCATGATATTGGACAATTGTAAGCTTTTAACATGCTTTGAAATGTTGTGAATCAGTTTTTGATCCTATTGTATAGTCTATTATGGAAAACATGCCATGTGTACTTGAGAAGAATGCATATTCTGATACTTTCACTTGTAAGTTCTTTATTACAGTTATTGTAAAGTTGAATTTCTCATTTTAATTGTCAAATTTTCCTGTGAACATACTATCGTCATGTTTATGAATATTATGTCTTCTTGATAAATTGAAATTTTATCAGTATCCACTTTTCTTCTTTGTTTTTTTTTGTGAAAATTACTTAAAATCAATTTTTTTCTTATTAGTATAACCTTCCCAGCATTGTTTGTATACTAGTTGTATGGAATATTATTTTACTTTCAATCTATTTGTATTTTTGGATCAAAATTGAGTCTCTGTAAAAGCATGTAGCTGGATCCTTTTATTTCAATTTGAAAATCTCTTTCTTTTAAAGAGAGAGTATAATCCATTTATATTTAAAATAATGATAAAGAAGGACTTACTGCTGTATTTTGCTCTTTATTTTCTATATGTCTTTTTTTATTATGGGTAAAAATCAAAATTCTCACAATACATACAAACATTTGCAAAATGATATATAAATATATATGCATATAAGTGTATTTGCTTACAAAAATGTTATTTATATATATATATATACATATATTTTAAGAGGTGCTTAGATTACCCAAAATATTACACAGAACCCACTGGGATTCCCATGTTGCCCACCTCCCACACCTCCCACCACATCCCACACAAACATCTCCCACAGTGTGGCCCACCACACTCAATGAACTTACACATCCTGGAGCCTTGCCACCAACCATAGACCACAGTTCACACTGTAGACCACACTCTCTCCCACTCAGTTCTGAGTGGTGTGTGCTGATTTAAAATGGCCTACATGTGTTTGTTCCTCAATTTGTTCATTACTGCCTTTTTCATGTTTAATTGATGTGCTGGTTTAGGACTGTTATGGGCCCCAGAAAATTATGTTCTTAAGCTAACCTACTCCTGTGCCTGTAAACTGATTGTTTTTGGGAACTTTGGGTTAGATTCAGTTAAGGGAATTTGATTAGATTGTGAGGCTCAAGGTGGGTATTAATCCTCTCACTGGAGTCCTTTATAAGTGGAGAATTAAAAGCAGAGACATAGAGAAGAGTGGCAGGGAAAGAAATCCTGAGAAGTTGGAAACAAAGGAGAATAGAGCCCTGGCAAAAGGCCCCCAGAGAGATTGAAAGAGGCTAGGCCCAGAGAAGAGGGTAGAGATGAGCCATCTGCCTGATTGCCTAGTGCTGAACTCCAGAGACAGGCAAAGCTATCATTATACCTTGCCATGTTCCTTATCATCTACAGCTTAGCTCATGGGAGAATGTGAGCATGGAGGAGAAGGCAGATCCCTCAGAAGAGATGAGCTGCCATTGTACCTTGCCACATGGCAGGAGTCCATGATTGTCAGCAGCTGACCATAGATGGGACAACATCTCTGGTGTACATCTTCTTGTACAGTTCACAACCTCAGAACTATAAGCTTTTAGCCTAATGAATTCCCATTATAAAAGGGAATTCATTATAAAACCTTTCTGATATATCCTTCCGGCAGCCTTTAGCAAACTAAGAGAATTGATTCCGTTTATTTGTAGTGGAAATTTTGAATTTATGTCATTTCATTTCTAGCATATTTTTAAGGAATTTTTTCAGAGGTTGTGTTTTAAGTTGGCATTAATGGACACATTTTGTAAATGTTTGCTCATTAATATAAATTTATAAGTATTATTACAATTACTTGTTTTAAATAATATATGTGAAGAAGAGGAGTTACAAGTGATTATTACAATATTACTGGATTTAATTTTACCTCTCTAGTTACCTTTATTTCTCTTTATGGCTGTGAATTAATACCTAGTGCCTTTCATTTAATTTTCAGAGATTCCCTTTAGCATTTCATGAAGGTCAAGGCTGCTATTGATAACTAGTAGCTAGTTTTATCTGGTGATATCTTAATATAATCTTCATTTTTGAAAGCTGATTTTGGAGACATAGTTTTCTTTCTCAGTTTTTATATTTCTTCCATTTCATGACCTTAAATATATCATCTAATTAGCCCCAAGTTCCCATGATTTCTGATATAAAATATCTATTTATTTATGGAAAGTTCTGTTGCAAGTGATGAGTCACTGTTCTGTTATGGATTTCAGGGCTGTTATACTTTGGCTTTCAAGCATTTGATTGTAACGTGTTGCTGTGTTGATATCTTTGAAAATTTAGGCTTCATAAACACCTTTTATTTCACCATGTTTTTTAAGGAAATTTGTTACAATTTTCACCTTATTTCTTCAAATATTCCTTCTACCCATATTTTGTTATCTTCCCCTTTTAGGACTCCCATTTTTTGATTCATGGTATGGTCAATGATGTTCTATGGTTCTTGTAGTCTCTCTTTACCTCTTGGCCTTATTATATTTCTCTTTTCTACAAATTGGTTCACTTGAATTTACCTTTCTTAATGTCTGTTGATTCTTTCTTCTGCCTTTCCAAAAGTGTTATTGAAACACTATAGTGTTCTTTTCCACTCTATAATTGCATTTTTTCAGCTTCATAATTTGCCTTTGTTTTTAATTCATAATTTCTATGTCTTTATTCATTACTTAAATTTAAAGGGCATTTTTCTCTTGGTTCATTTTATTTCATTGTCCAATAATTTTGATAGCTCTTGAGCATATTTAGAGTAGTTAACTTGAATTCTTTGTCTAGTACCACTTATGTCTGTGTTTCTTAGAGACAATTTCTGTTAATTACTTTTTGTCCTCCTGTGCCACAGCTATCATTTGCTGTTATATTGAATGGTTCATAATTTTTGTTGACAAGTGAAACTTTTTAATCCTATAATGTGGTAAATCTGGAAATTAGATATTTCAACCACCTCAGATTTGGTGCTTCTTGTGAGTCATGTTTTATAAAATGACTTTTTTATACTCTTTTTTAAAATAATTCTACTTTTTATTATTTCAGTTTGACATCTCTGTTTTTTTAGCTTCTGAACAACTTGTGGCTTATACACTTGGAGCAAACAAATAAATGGAAAATAATAATGTAGAAATTATCCCTGTGTTTGCAGAATGATTTTGTGTAATAGCACTACTTCAATCTTACCTAAGATTTCTTAAACTATGAATTTAGTCACTTCTTATTTAAGCTGAGAATGTATATACACTGAAGATGAAAACTTATGTTCTTAGATATTTTCTGAGCATTTACACTCAGGCATGTCTTGCTTTCTAGATTCCCCATTATTCATTAGAGTTTTTGTTACTTTCCCCTCAACTTTTCTTCCCAGGTTTATGGAATATATGTGGTTTTCCTGAGCACAGTCAATTTCCCCAGGAAACAGCAGCTTCTTCATTTGCTTTTCTATATTTTTGAAGAATTAGTTACACAGATCTATTTTTCCTCCATGAAAGAGTACCAAGCTAGGTGCTACAAATAAATGTACCTTGCATCAATCCTTCATTTATCCCTGAGCACAAACAAAATTCTTTGGGAAATATGTCTACTTTTCTCTCACTGGAACCAGGCCTGAAAGTGTTTATTTCATTGCCTCTGCAAAGGATAGTGGGGTAGTTTAGGGTTATTAGTCCATTTTCATTATTTCAATAATAATAAATAAACAAAAAACAGAGAAAGAAACAAACAAGAAAATACCTCACCTAGCAATCTCTCTGTGTTTCCCCTGTTGTACATAGCTTTTGTTTCTGGTTATTCTTGCACATTTACTAATTTGTTTATTAAGCAGTTCGAGATATATTCACATACCTTGTGATCTATCCAAAGTGTAAAATCAATGGATTTAAATTTAATCACACTGTTATACATTCATCATCTCAGAAATTTTAGAACAATTTTATTACTCCAAAAAGAAAGACTATATTCCCCTTAGCATTCCTTCCTCATACCTACATAAGCACTAAACATATTTCATCTTTATAAGTTGATTTATATTTATATTTTCTATAAATGGAAGCATACACTATGTAGTACTCTGTGTCTGGTCTCTCTCACTTATTATAATGTTTTTTTTTTTGGTCTGATATTAACATTTTGTAATATTAACTAACATTTGTTGAGTTTCAAAGAAAAACGGTAGTATAAATGCAATTTATCCATATTCATATTTCACATACTATATTTATATTTCCCAAAATATAGTTAGTCCATAAGAGGGTCCCTCAACTTCATACTTCTTTTAAGATATGTATGGCTATTTTGTGCCACATAAACTTCCAAATATATATGATAAATGGGTTCTAGTTTCTTTAGAAAAGACCGTTGGAAATTTTAACAGAATTTTCTTGAGTCTGTATATAAATTTAGGCAGAATTGACAAGCTAATGATATTTTGTTTTCCACTACTAAAGACTAAAGATTGTTAACATATTCAAGATCTTGTGGTAGACAGCAGTTTTTTAAATGTTATACCTGAAGCATGAGCAACAACAAAAACAAAAATAGATAAGTGGGACTTCCTCAAAAGTCAGCACTTTTGCACCTCAAAGAGCATATCAAAAGGGTGAAAAGACAACTGACTCAATGGGAAAAAAATATTTGGCAATAACATATCTGATAAGGGTTAAATAACCACAATACATAAGGAGATCATACAACTCATCAATAAAAAGACAAACTATCCAATTAAAAAATGAGCAAAAGACTTGAAAAGACAACTGTCCAAAGAAGACACACAAATAGCAAAGTAACATATGAAAAAATGTTCAACACAACTACAGATTAGGGAAATGCAAATCAAAACTTCCATGAGGTATCATTTCACACCTATTAGACTGGCTGCTATTAAAAAGTCAGAATTCTGTAAATATTGGAGAGGATGTGGACATATAGGAATGCTTATTCACTTTTGGTGGGAATGCAGAATGGTACAGCCACTGTGGACAACTGTTTGGCAGATCCTAAAGAAGTTGAATATAGACTTTCCATGGGACCCAACAATACCATTGCTAGGTATATACCCAGAAGAACTGAGAGCAGAGACATGAAGAGACATTGCATAACATATTCATAGCAGTGCTATTCATGATAGCCCAAAATTGAAAACAATCCTGGTGTCCATCAACTGATGAATGGATAAACAAATTGTGGAGTATACACATGATGGAATATTATGCAGTAATAAGAAGAAATGAAGTTGTGAAACAAATGACAACATAGATGAACCTGGAGGACATTATTTTGAATGAACCAAGCCAGAATAAAAGGACAAATACTCTTAGAGGGTAACAAAAAGGGTAAAGTGTCAGACAATATTAAGATATGACAATGGAAAGATAAAGGATAAAATGAATAAAGTAAGGATTTATTCTGCTTGGAGTCATTATTTCTTCAAATATACTTTTTGCCCCTTTTCCTTTCTCTTCTCTTTCTGGGGCATCTTTAAGGCACATGTTTGTGCATTGGTGTTTTCATTCAATTCTCTGAAACTCTGTTCCATTTTTTCCATAATTTTATTTCTGTTTGACTTTCTTTTCAAGCTCAAATACTCCATTCTCCACTTAATTAATTCTGTCCTCCATGAATTCAAATCAGTTCTATATGTCAGTTATATATATTTCTAAAATATGTTTTGATTTTTTTAAAAAAGATACTTAGATTAGATAAATGTTACATAAAAATATAGGGGATTCCCATATGCCCTGCTTTCTACAACTTCCACATTTTCCCAGATTAATAACATCCTTCATTTGTGGGATGCATTCACTGCAATTGATGAAAATATTTTGAACATTGCCACTAAGCATGTATTATAGCTTACATTGTAGTTTACACTCTCACACAGTTTTGAAGGTTATCGCAAGATATGTAATGTTCTTTATCTGTCATTGTAATATCATTCAGGACAACTCCCAAGTCCCAGTAATGCCCCCACTTTACATATGTGTTTCCCTCTACCTGCCCTCAAAGCCTCCAGTGACCACTGCCTCCACATCAATGATATAATTTCTTCCATTGTTAGAATCACAATAAGTTTATAGTAGGACACCAGTAAGTCTCCTTTGGTACATAGTTCATTCCAATCTTGAGGACTCTGGTATGGTGATGCCCAATCCACCTCTAACTGAGGGGGGGTATTTTTATCCCATGAAGCAGATGGATGGGACTCTCTTGCTTGCAGTTGTAGACTCTCTTGGTTCTTGGTATGATCAATGTTCATTATCATCTCGTCATTTGTCCTGGGTGAGTTCAATGAACTAGAGAGTAGGTGCTGCAACTCTACTGAGATTCATGGCCCAAAGATTTTATTCCCTTGGATGTACACCTATCAACCCTAGCACTTATAATAGGTTCAGATAGAATGGTCAGAAGAGCCATGTTTAGGGAAATCGCAACTGAGTCCATCTCTGTCACATAGAGGAGCATAAATTCCAAAGTAGGGCCCTCTGTCAAGTCATCAAATTCCTACCTATCTGTCCTGGCTATAGTGTTTGGATGTCTCCAGAGCCTTCAGGAACACCACTATTTGAGGTAGTATTTACTTTTGCAGTCAGTGAGATCCTGCTGAGACATGCATAAGCTTAACTTTGGGAATGAACTCCCATCTCAAGTTGAAGTCTCTCAGTCATTTAAACTCCTTTGTTTTTACCTGAAATATATTTTTAATCTCATACATTCTGTCTTACATTCTCATAAGCTCTTTTATTTTATTTGCAGGCTTTCAAACTGTTCTTTATTCTTATCCAGTGTCTCCTAACCACCTTTACCTTTTTATTCATATTTTCCTTCAACACCTTGAATTGATTTAAGAAATTTGTGTAAACATTGAACATCAATGATTAGTTGTCTTAAATTCTGTGTCTCTTTCAGATTTTCTTATTTGATCCCTTTGCTGGGCCATATTTTCCTGTTTCTTAGTATGGTTGGTAATTTTTTGCTGATGTTTAAGCATCTGATTATGGTGGTGAATTTACTCTGAAGACCAATTATATTTTGCATAGCCATTCATGACTCTTCTATTACTCTGTTCACTCACTTGCTCTAAGAGAAGCCAGCTGCCATGTTGAAAGACAGTTCTGTGGACAAGAAAACATGGAAATGTTCTTGAGAAGAACTAGTGCTATCTTAGGGGAAATTGTTCTGCTTATATCCCTGCAGAACTTTTGATTATATAATATTACTAAGAAATAACTTTTGTAAAATAAGTATTTTTTTAATAACAATATATTTGGTTCTGTTGATTTTTTTCAGCTGGAAAAGGAATCTGTTCTCCTGCTCGAATTTGAATATGGTTGGCTCCTGGAGTTAATCAAAATGATATACATATAAACTCTGATCTTGATTATTTTCTTATTGTGTGTCTCTGTTATAATGCTTTAAATGTGAACTCCATTTTCTTAAATGATATGGTAAAGCTACTGTCCTCTCTAAACAATCATCCAACAAATATACATGAAAATTTCACACTTACAGAATTTTAAATGACTGTGACTGGAAAACAGATATTCAATGATATTATACCATAGAAGGGTGCAATTTGGATTGATCACATCGATAAACAGGAATAATCTACATTTCAGATAAAGCAGGTGAATAAATACAAGGTGGAAATGAGAGCTGAGAATATATGCATCAACATAACTGTGTGTTGCAGTAAATGCCAGAACAGGAGGAATTGTAAACCAATAAATGAATTGCAAATCAATAAATAACTTCATTTTTTCAAGAAATTAAAATATAAAAACATTTATAGTAAAAAATTTTGTTCACCAAGGCAAACCACCTGCTTATAAGACAGGAGGGATCTCAGAAATATTTGCTCCAATATCTCATCTCAACATCTGTTTCTCATTATGTCGATCAGTTGTGCAATTTGCCAAAACCAAAATTGTTCTCTACATTGAAATCATACCTTAAGTATTTGGACCTCAGATCCCAAAACTTTGTAAATATCCTTCTTAAATTTCTTCTTTCAAGGTGTCTTTCAATGTGATGTTTTCCCATGATTCAGACAGTTGAATAATTCATGTTTGAGCATCAGTTTTGTCTGATGGACTTTGTGTGATACATTAACCTACTTGTTTAATTGATATTTAAAAATGGTAGTAAATCAATATCATTTAACTCATCATTTAATCTGTGATAAGTTAATGTTATTTGTAGTATAATTTTTTATAAAGAGGCAGTGTGACAAAGGTTATGATTTTTTTTCAGTACATGTGCATGTGTGTATGAGAGAGAAACATCATGTATCAATAATCCTGACACAAAATCCAAATATTGTAGGCTCCAATTATATGAAATAATCAGAATATGCAAATTCATAGAGACAGAAAGTGTGTGCAGATTATCGTGTGCCAGAGAGAGGTGTATCTGGGGAGTTAATGCATAATGGGTGCAGGATCTCTGTTTAGGGTGATGGAAAAGTTTCAGTAATGGATGATGTTGATGATAGAACACCATTGTAATTATGATTAATGCCATCCAATTTTAGGCATGGGGGATTTTTACATAAGAAATGTGTGTATTTATGTTAACACAATTTTTTTTTTTATGTGAGAGCCTAAAAATGCAATAAAAATAAGAAGCAATAAGGGATACTGAACTGGATCTAATAATGGAAATTGCCCAAGAGGACATAATTGGGACAATTGAAAATAAAAGACACACAAATGGCATTCTTTATATTAATGTTAAATTTCTTTTTAAAATTAATAATTGTACCTAATAAGGTTACCTAAATGAAAGTCCTTGTTCTTATTCATAGAACTATTAAATGGTAAAGGAATACTAGGCATGCAACACACTCTCAAATAATTAGAAGATTAGATAGATAGAAGATAGATAGATAGATAGATATATAGATGATAGATAGATAGATAGATAGATAGATAGATAGATAGATAGATAGATAGATATAGATAGACTACTAGATAGAAATAACAAAAGTGGCAAAAAGGTAAAAGCTGGTAAATCTGTGTATCAAGGTTGGGAGTATATTGGAATTTTATATTATTTTTTCTCATGCTTCCAAATATACTTTAACTTAAATTTGAACTTATTTCAAAATCAGTTTTTTTAATTGCCCTCTTGAATTTAGGGTGGGAGACTGTGAAAAAGACAAACATTAGCAATGATTATGTAAGGGTCAATTATGAAAATAAGAAATAATGCATTAATTGTGTTTCTTCATTATAAAATTTATTCTATAAATATAATAAAAGAGAAATTTAAACTATATATAATTTATATACATAATATAACTAAGAAAAATAGAATATATATATATATACACACACACACAGTTATAGAAAATAAAATTAATAACCTGAAAAAAAATGAAGATAGAAAGGGGCACATAAATTTCATTATATGGCACAATATACTATATATAAGTTGAACTTCATCAAAATAAACTACTTCAACATGTTCTTGATCTAATGTATTCTGAGAAAATTAATAATCTCAGGAAACAACTGAGTTGCCTCTATAAGAGTCAGCTGAATATAGGTGAAAAATAGACATTGCGTTAAGTATGTGAAAGTAGCATTTTAATGATTACTTATTTTATTAATGTTGTCTTTGCCTTCAGGAGAGATACCATTTAAATATTTTTGAGATTAGATGAGAAAGGGCTGGTAAGTCTTTGCACCAAAACTCATTTTATTTCCATGTCTGTATGATGCCAGATACTTAATAAATATCTCAACACAAGATAAACCACATCAAAATGTCAATTAGTATAGTTGTCTATCAATAAGTATTGACAAATATTCAATTTGTTGCTCAGGTTATTCATGAAACTTACATTTTATTTTTATGACCATCATACATAGTTCACACATATGGAAGATCCATTAAAATGACAATTACATCAGGAAATGTATGTAAAAGTGGAGTTTTTCTGATTTTCTGGAATACTGGCAAGGTTGCTACTTTATCAGATTTTTTTTAACATTGTTAATTAGATGCAATTATGATTCATACAGTCAAGAAAACTGATTCTGTCTCCTTGTCACATGATATTATTACCTGTAAATCTACATCTTATAGGTAATGATATTAAACAAATAATTTTGAAAAGAAAGTAAAAAAGTAAAAGTGTAACTATCTATAGTGCTCTAAATATTCTCAAAGTTTATAACATTTGTTTCTTATGAATCTGACATGATTATCTCAGTCATAAAGACTTTTTTCTGCAAGTCATATAAACTAAAATGTATTTGTTACTGCTTCTTAGGAACTAAGTAATTATATTTTTCACTCATAAAATAATTTAACAGAAATGACTAAATATAGATGTCACTATTGTACTTCTGTTGTAAATTTAGATATATAGGGGAAGAAAGTCTTCAGATACTTGCTAAGCATTTTACAATATTTTCCAATATTAGAGGTTGCTCACCTTGTAATATGAGCATTGGGCTGAATGTGTCTCCCATGAAGGAAATATGTGCAAACTATTTTGAGGTTCTAATACTTCTACATTGGTTCTTTCTTAAATGTTGCTTTAATATTTTGCCATCTTTATACCTGTTAAAACAAAAATCTTGGAAAAATGAATAAATTTTATTTTGTCTACATTCTGATTTCTTCACTATAGGAGGAAAAAGAAATATACACTGAATTAGAATGCTGCATTTAAAACTTTACTTAAAATGAAAATTATAAGGAAAAATGAGTAGTCTGTGTATCTTTAAAAAAAGATGAAGTGATTTAATTGTGCTTGCTGTAAAGTTGCTTAAAAATAGAATTACTATACATAATTTCTAGCCAATTCATGGTGGCATTTGTATTCTGGTAATATCTCCTTTTATCAAAAGTCCCCATTTAAAAATGTAATAACAGGTAAATTGAGTGTGTACAAGGGGTGCCAACAAGCCCACAGAATCTGTTCACATTATTTGGACTTGACCCAAAGGAGGCTGGTTCAAAAATACTCTACAAAGATTAGCTATGTTTGTTGATTCTAATGTTGCTTTTGCCAGGTGTACACTTCACACTTTCTCAAAAGTATTTGCTTAGTCACTACTCCTTGGTTGCTGAATTAGATGATTCTACATCATAAGAGTTTTAATGACTTTAAAAAACACAATGTAATTCCATGGAATGCCACCTGTAATGAAAATAGTGGTACAGACGTGGAAAAATGAGAATTTGCCTCTAAATGTGTGGTCATCCTAAAAATTTAAGAAATGGAAAACCAAGAGAAATTGTGAAAAGGAAAAAAATTCTTATGTATCAGTTTCATAGAAAATTTTAAAACTGACTATTGTATTTCATCTCAAAACGTTCAAAACAGATGAGGAGTATATATAATCATGAATTTAGAGTGAAATCATTACCCTAGAATCTTATGTGAATGCTCTTTGCTAAGCAGCAAAGAAGAGAAGGTAGGAGACAAGCAGGGACTAGATATTTCCTCAGATCTTTCAGAAGCAATAAACATTTCAGACAACTTGATTTTGGCCCGCTGGTCTCCAAAAATATGAGAGGATATATTTCTATTGTTTTAAGCCACCAGTTTGTGATAATTTGTTATGGCAGATCAAGAAACCTAATACAATGAGGCAAAGTTTATGCCACTTTGGAAAATAAAAGTTTAGGGACAATTGGTCTTTGTAATTCTGTTTAAAAAAATGCTGTTTTTAAGTTTTATTGGGATTGCATTGAATCTGTAGATAATTTGGGTAGAAATAACATCTTAACAATAGTCTTCCAATCAATGGAATTGAGATATACTTCCATTTATTTCAGGATTTTTTTTTTTAATTTCTTTTAGCAATATTCAGTTTTTTTACAAATACAAGTCCTTTATGTCCTTGGTTAAGTTTATTCCTAGATATTTGATTGTTTTAGTCTCTTGCAAATGGGATTAATTTTCAGAATTCCTCTTTATATTGCTCATTAGTGGTATATAGAAATGCTACTTACTTTTGTGTATTAATCTTGTATCCTACCACTTTGCTGGACTCATCATGTTGCTCAACTTATCATGTTGAATAAGTTTTCTTCTATTCTTTTCATGAAGAATGGATGTTGGATTATGTCAAATGATTTTCCTGCTCAATGGCGATCATCGTGAGATTTTTCTTCCTCAATTTAGTAATGTGATATATTACATTGATTTATTTTATTGTGTTGAAATACCTGATTTAAAACCCTTTTGGTCATGATGTATAATTCTTTTAATATGCCATTGTATTCGATTACCAAGTATTTTGTAGATGTTTTTTGTATCTATAGTCATTAGAGAAATTGGTCTATAATTTTCTTTTTTCGTGTTATCTTTACTTGGCTTTGGTATTCGGGTGATGGTGGCTTCATTGAATGAGTATGGCAGTGTTCTTTCTTGTTCTCTTTTTTGGAAGAGTTTGAACAAGATCCGTGTTAATTTCTCTTTGAATGATAGGTAGAATTTATCTGTGAAGTCATGTGGTCCTGGTCTTTTCATCTCTGTGTGAGGATTTTCATGACTTTTACATTCTCCTTACATGTGATTGGCTTGGTGAGATTGTCTATGTTTAGGATCAGTGCAAGTTGTAAGTGTGTTTCTAGGAATTTGTCCATTTCAATTACATTGTCTACTTCATTGGCTTAAAATTAGGGTTTAATTTGGAAGGGCAATAGGTTCTGATAGTGAAAAGTATCTTAAAAGGGAGAATGAAGTTGGTGGACTCTCATATCCTGACTTTAAAGCATATTACTTAGCTACATTGGTTAAAAAAAAAAAAAAAAAGCATGATATTGCCATATTGTCATAAAGATAGATATATTGACTTATGGAATAGAATTGAGTGTTCATAAATAGATCCTCAAATTTATGAAAAAGTGATTTTTGATAAGCCTGTCAAGCCCTCTCAGCTGGGCCAGAACAATGTATTCAACAAATGGTGCTGGGAAAACTGGATATCCAAACCCAAAAAATGTATGAGCACCCCTATATCACAGCTTCTACAACAAAAAACTTAAAATGGATCAAAGACCTAAATATAAAAGCTAAAACCATAAACTCCTTGAATAAAATGTAGGGAAATATTTTTAAGATCTTATGGTAGATGGTGGTTTCTTATACCTTACATTCAAAGCACAAGCAATGAAATAGATAATGGTACCTCCTCAACCTTAAACACTTATATGCTTCAAAGGACTTTTTTTTTTTTTTAAGATTTTATTTATTTATTCATTTATCCCCCCCTTGCTGCTTGTGCTCGCTGGGTCAGCTAACCACGCCGTGTGGGCGGGCTTGCCTTCACCAGGAGGCCCCGGGAACCGAACCCGGGGCCTCCCATATGCTAAACGGGAGCCCTACTGATTGAGCCACAGCCGCTTCCTTTTTTAAAGGTTTTTTTTTTTTTCTTTTTTTACCGGGAGGTCCCGGGGATCGAACCCTGGTCACTCCATATGGGAGACGGACGCTCAACCAGTTGAGCCACATCCAACCCCATCTTCAAAGGACTTTGACAAGAATTTGGAAAGGCAGCCTACTCAATGGGAGAAAATATTTGGAATCCATATATCTGATAAGGGTTTGACATCCATGTTATATAAAGAGATCTTACAATCCAATTATAAAAAGACAAGCCACCTAATTTTAAAAAATGGGCCAATGACTTGAATAGACAGTTCTCCAAAGAGGAAATACAAATGGCCAAGAAGCATATGAAAAAATTTTCAACATATTAGTTACTAGGGAAATGCAGATCAAAACTAAACTGAGATATTATTCAAACCTTATAGATTGTCCATTATTACAAAAACAGAAAATTATAACTGCTGGACACAATGTGGAGAAATAGAAATACTCCTTCACTGTTGGTGGGAATGTTGAATGGTGCAGCCTTTGTAGAAGACATTTTGGTGGTTCCTCAAGAAATTAAATATAGACCTATTGTATGATGTAGCAATCATGTTACCATGAATATTCACAAGAAATAAAAGCAAGGATGCCAACACTCATTTGCACACCAATGTTCATAGCAGCATTATTCACAATTTCTTAAATATGGAAACAATTCAGTGCCCATTAACTGAATGTTGGATAAACAAATTGTGGTATATACATACAATGGAATATTATTCAGTTTTAAGAAGAAATGAAATCTGGGTGCATATGACAACATGGATGAATCTTGACATTATGTTGAGGGATATGTCAGACACAAAAGGATAAATATTGTATGGTATCACTAATATGAACTAAAACAATAAGAAAAGTAACAGAGGTAAACTTTAGACTGTAGATTACTTGGAAATTGAATGTGGGTTGAGAATGGGAGATGATGCTTAATGTATACAGAATTTTAATAAGGTTTATTTTAAATGCATGGAAATGAATAGAGTTGATGTAACACTTTATAGTGAGTATAACAAATGTTAATGATTTGTAAATTTCATTGTGGCTAAAAGGGGTAGTCTGTGGGTATAATATTTCAATTGAAAGGAAGCTAGAGAATAATGTAGGGATTGTATAACAGTGATTGTGAATGAAAAGGTGAATGAAGATTGTGGTTAACAGGGTAAGAACGCTATTCGTTTACAAATTGTTAATTATATGGTGATATAGAGGAAAATTATGACTAATGTAGCTTATGGATTATAATTAGCAGTAATATTGTAATATTTTTACATCAATGGCAAATAAGACATTATATCAATTTTAAAGAACAACAATAAGGGAGTATAAGTGGGTATGGGATTTTTTCCTTTTGGAAGTTATGGGAATGATAGAACACAGGGCACCAAATACTGGACGGTAAGGTTATCAGCATTTTATTAGTTACATCTGTTCACAGTCTATTGGTGGAGGACACCACTCATCATGCAGAACTCCACACAGGTGACAGTGGGGAATAAAGGGAACAATCAGGGGCTGTATGAGGTAGTCTTATAAATACAACAGAATGGGAAAAACATTTATTTCCATGGGAGGATGATTGCCTTGTTTGAGTAATTCTGTAGACCAGTGGAGAAATGAACCCTGCAACTCAGAGAACAGTAAGAACTATTCCTTGACCTTGAAATAAGGAGTGTTGTGTTTCTAAGGACTTTATCTGCTAGAGAAGACATGGGACAGTAACTTGCAGTTATACCTTTTGAGGCATTCCCAATTGTACTACATGTCAAGGCATCATATAATATTAACTTTACTTGGCCTCATAAACATACAGACAATGAGTATATATTATCTAAGTTTGAAATTCACTCATTAATATGGGTTGAAACTGAAATATATCCTTATAATTTTCCTGACTAAAACTTTCTTGAAATTAATTTCTGACACACTTTCCATTACCTGTTTACTTTTTAAGACTGTAGATGGTAAGATTTGGGAATGGAGGAAGTATGGTCTAAAATACAAAAATAAGCATGTTTTTAATTTTTTAGATGTTACTTAAGGCTTTGAATACACATCCATGTCAGAGCTGAGAAAGTCAGACACCAGGAAGATGTGAGGGACACAGCCCATTCCTTGATTTCTGCTGATAGAAAATTTGAGTGTAGTTGAAATTACATAAATATAAGACATTGCAATTAAGAGAAAGGAGCCACAACCAATCACCATGGAAGTGACATGATTTACAATCTCGCTGAAGAAAATGTCAAAGCATGACAGCCTTAGAAAAGAGGGAATATCACAAAAGAACTGATGGATCTTGTTGGATTCACAGATGGGCAGCCTGAATGTATTAGCAATGTGGATTCCAGAATAGGGCAGATCATTGAGTTATGAAGACAATATCATTTGGACACATACCCGAAGCTTCATTATTATAGGGCAATACAGGTGCTGGCAAATGGCCATATACTGGTCCCAGGCCATGATGGTAAGGAATATCAATTCCACATATCCACAGAAAATGACCAGGAAGATCTGAGTTGCACACCCTACCAATTAAATGGCCCTGCTGTAAGTGAGAGCATTGACACAGGCATTGGGGAAGTGATCAAAAAGTAGCACACATCTATGATGCACAAATTCCTGAGGCAAAAGTATATGGGTGTGTGAAGTTTCTGGTGGATATAGTTAGTGGCAATAACAATGAGAATAATCCCTAAAAGTGTGACTAATTACATGAGAAGGAATAAAATGGTTACAGAAGCCTTAGTTCAGACTTGTCAGAAAAACCCTGGAGGAGAAACTCATTCATTATGGTAGAACTGGCCATTTTCTGGAATTTCTAACTGACCAGGGAAGCAAAAGGGATAAAGCCATGAAATACATAAAGAATAGAAATAATGCATAAAAATTGCTTTATATGTTTCCATTCATGTCATTTCTTTCTCTATTGTATAAATGTACTTTTTCTGTGTATAGGAAAACTCCACTATTGGTGATTCTGAAATAAAACCAACTCAGCTCATAGGTATGAAAAATCCTTAGTGTGGAATTTCCAAATCAAAAAATGTTGTGAAATTGAGAGTGAATGATATATTAAGTAGAAATGAAAGATATGTAGATGGCTCTAAAGAAAATTTAGAATATATCATAATGCCAGAAATGTCCAAAAGGACTGTTCAATTTGGTGTCCTTTCTTATTTAACCATTGATGAGGGTAAGGAGATCATATATTTCCTATTGTATTTAAATTTCTTCACATAAATGTACATTATATCTCCAAGAATCAAAAAATTAATTGAGCTGAGGGACTATATATTCTAATTATTTTTATATCATATTTCATGTTAAAATAGTGTTATTTATAACACCTTTGAGAAGCATTGAAATATTCTTAAGGACATTTTGAAAATCTAAACGTGTTTCCAAAAGTTGCACTTTCATAGTTTCATAGATTTTAAAAAGCCTACAATTACTCAAATTATATACACATAATATATGATATTATATTAATTTGTGTATATATATATATATGTGTGTGTGTGTGTGTGTGTATTTACTTGTAATACTCCTGTAGTAAAAATATTAAAGTATTTGAAAATGCCCATGATGGTGGAGTCAGGATAAAAATGCAAGATTTATGTTTAAGGGAAATATAAAATTCTTTTTCTTCTTTTAGCTATCTTTGTTCATCTACTTAACATAGTTAAACATCACTGATAACTATATGCTTATTGCTTTCCTTTTAAAATTCAAATATACCAACATAAAAATGGAAAGACACTGAGAAAAGCTATGAAGAGTGAGTTAGTGAAAAGATTCTCACATGAAGAGTGGCAAAATATAGAAACCAAACTTGTAGAATTAATCTGGAATAAATCACTAAAATTCATTAACAATTTTAAAATATCATGTGTTCATTTAGTAATGATTATATATACTCCAACAGTGTTTTTCTTATTATTAGAGAAGTTGTCAGTTTACAAAACAAACATGTATAACATTCAGGGTTCCCATATATCACTCACCACCAAAACCTTACATTGTTGTGGAACTTTGTACAAGAGATGAAAAAATATCATCAAAATATTAGTAACTATAGTTCATTGCTTACATTTTTGTGTATTTCCCCCATAAATCACCCTATTACTAAAACCAGTTTTTAGTATTAAATGTTGGTTATAGTTCATGAGAAAACATTCTCATATTTGTACTGTTAATCACAGTACGTCATCCACCACAGGGATCCCTGTATTATACAGTCCCGTGCCTTGAACAACCCATCCATGGTGTACACTCAGTGGCTCTCAGTTTCATCACAGATTTGTACTGTCATCCCTTCAGGTGATTTTAGAATATTTTCATTACTCCAAAATGAAAAATCGCACACGCACTTATAACACCCTATTGTGGACCCATAGCATTGCAATAGAAAGTTCTTTGCCATTGATGCAAAGATATTAAAAATTACTGTTCATTATTTTCCATAAGCTGGAATAGTTGTGTTTTTCCATGTATCACCATATTCTTATTACCTTGTAGTAGTTACTTACATTTGCTCTAGTTCATGGAACATTCTTGTATTTATACTCAATGCAATGCTCATCCACCACCTACTTCACTATGTTATATATTCCATAGATTATTCTCTAACTTTCTTTCTATTGACATTTACATCCCTAGACTACCTCTTTCAGTCACAATCATATTTATAAATTGACAGTGTTAGTAATACTCACAATGCTGTGTTACCATCCACTCTATCCATTTCTACACTCAAATCAGCCTTATTAAAAATCTACTTACATTAACCATCAGCCTCCCCTTCTTATCCTTCATTATATCTCCTAGAAATCTATATTCTATGTTTTAACTCCATCAGTTTAATAATTGTATTTAGTTCCTATTAGTGAGACCATACAGTGTTTGTCATTTTGTGTCTAGCTTATTTCACTCCACAAAATGTAAGCAAATCCATCCATGTTGTCATATGCATCCCAACTACATTTCCTCTAATAGCTGAATAATATTCCATTGTATATATAAACCACATTTTGTTTATTCATGCATCAGTTGAGGTACATTTGGGTTGTTTTCATCTTTTATCATTTGTGAATAACGCAACTATGAGCATTGGTGTGCTAATGTCTGTTCACATCCCTGATGTCAGTTTTTTAGAATATATTCCTAGTAGGAGGTTTGCTGGATCCTTTATGGCAGTTCTATATTTAGCTTCCTGAGGAACTGCCAAATTGTCTTACACAGATGCTGGACAATTTTACAATCCCACCAACAGTGAAGGAGTGTTCCTATTACACAACATCCTCTCCAGCACTTGTATTTTTCTGTTTTTGTTAATAATAGCCATTCTATAAGATGTGAAATGATATCTCATTGTAGTTTTGATATATATTTCCCTAATAGCTAAGAGTGTTGAATATCTTTTCATTTGTATTTCCTCTTTGAAAAAATGTCTATTCAAATTTTCAATTGTGTCACTTGTTTTTTATCGAGCTGTATGATCCCTTTATTTAACAGGTAAATCAAACACTTAATAATATGAGGTTCCTAAATATTTTCTCCTATTGTAGAGTCTGTCATTTTATCTTCTTGAAAAAGTCATTTGAAACAAAAAAGGGTTTAATTTTGAGGAGGTCCCATTTACATATTTTTCCTTTGTTGTTCATGCTATGATGATAAGGTTTAAGAAGCCACCACCTAACCCAACATACTTAGAGTATTTCAGAAAAAAAATTCAGACATTTATGCAACAAAGAACAGTATGAATTAAGAGTAAAGACAGGGAAACGGCTGTGGCTCAATCAGTAGGGCTCCCGTTTACCATATGGGAGGCCCCTGGTTCGGTTCCCAGGGCCTCCTGGTGAGGGCAGGCCTGCCCGCACGGCGTGGTTGGCTGATCCAGCGAGCACAAGCAGCAAGGGGGGGATAAATGAATAAATAAATAAAATCTTTAAAAAAAAAAAAAAGAGTAAAGACAATCTACAGAATTATATAAACTATTTCCTAATCAAGTACTGGATAAAGAACTAGTATGTAGAACTAAAAAAATAATAATAATTCATAAATCCTAAACAGCAAAAAGACAAACAAAGCATTTTTTACTGGACAAATGAATTGAATGCACTTTGCTCCAAATATATAATATTTTTTTTGCTTAATGTGAGTGTACAACAATCATATAAAAGTGCTCACCATCAGTCATTAATGACAAAATCACAATGACATACCATTTTACACCAATTTAGATAAACACACTATATTTTAAAAAATAACACATAATCACAAATGTTAACAAGGATATGGAGTAATCTAAATACTTTTAAATTTCTGCTGGGAATGTAAAATAGCACAGCCACAGTAGAAAACAGTTCATCATTTTCTCAAGAAGTTAAACATGGTATTACCATATAACCAAGAAGTTCCACTCCTAATTATTTACCCAAAATAATTGAAAACATTTATTTACAAAAACTTAACCACAGCTCTAAAAGTGGCTTTATTCACATCAAATAAATGGTTGAAATTACCCAAGTGTCCATCAATTGATGAAAAGATAAAAAAAATGGTGATATATCCATAAAATTGCATATTATTTCAGTCATAATGAAGGAATGAAGTATTTTTACTTGCTAAAACATAGAAGAATTTTAAAGAGATTATGTTAAGTGAAGGAATCCAGATATAAAAATGAACATACCTTATAGCACATTCCTTAACATTTACAGTGCTTCATTTTGAGGTAATGAAAATTTTGGAGGTATAGTCAGGTGTCAATCACACATCACTGTGAATATGTTCAATGTGCCAATATTGTACACATTTAAATTGATACCAAATATTTTGTGTATTTATGATAATATTTCAATAAAATGTTATAGTAAAATGAAATAAAAGAATCAAAAGTAAACTCTTGATTTTAAATATAAAATAACTGAAATGAAAAAAAATTCACTAAAGAATGTTAAAAATAGATTTTAACTAACATAATAAAGAAATTGGTGTTAATAGATGAATAGAGATGAAGAAATATTAAGAACTAAACAAAAGAGAATGAAGAAAATCACATAATCTAGTGGGAGAAACTAATTGTAATAGTGAAAGGATTCTAGATGTTTACAATTAAATGTCAAACTTTCTGCCTATTTGAAAATTTACAATATTATTTACAGGAAAATTCAGTGATATTTGTATGAAAAAATTGCAATTATCATAATTAATAAGAAAATACTCTGTAATTTTCCCCCTGGTAAAAGAAGAAAAGGATCTACATAAACTCATAGTTTATATAATATTATCCTGCAGTTCTTAACCTGCCCAATAAGAAAAAATAAAAGATTGAGTGCATAAAAATGGAATGCCAAATTTTTAATTGTTACTTTTCTCATTCAAATAGAAATAAAACAAAACAGAGTGGCTAAGGCTAAGAGATTTAAAATGGAGTTGGGATGATATTCTGGAGATTACTCCTATGCAAATCTCAGCCAAATATCACAAACTGTGAAGTACAGAAGCCTCAAGCAACAATGTTACACAAAACCCTAAAGCTATCTGGACACCGGAAACAAATCACAAGATAAGGAATTTAGTAAGTGATCTAACCTGAAGACTATCTAGTGTAATATTTAAATTTAAATTTTGCATATGTTACCAGCAGCTAGAACTGATACAAATTCCATTAAAAATAGCATAAAAATGATCAGATATATAAGGATAAAACTAATTGAAATTGCACAGAATTTGTTCATGAAAACTAGAAAATAGTGCTGAGAAATGTGAAGAAGATTCAAAAATAGAGAAAAAGATCCAATTCATACATAGGAAAAAAAAACTGTTAAAATATCGACTCTTACCAAATTATGCAAGTCAAAACATCCTGAATGAAAATACTCAGTAGTTTCTCCATGTCTATGTCTTTATTTCTTTATGTATTTGTGTATAATTTCTACAATTTAGCTATTTCTACAAGGTAAGAGAAATTAAGGAATCTAACATATCAATAACAATTTAGAAAACTAAAATTGGAGAAATTACAACACTAGATTTCAAGACTATTATAAAGCTACAGTTTTGTTTTTTAATATATTTTTATTTTTTTAAAAATGTTTTAGATTTTATAAATGTTACATAAAACTATATGAGATTCCCATATGCCCCACACCCTACCCCTTCCACTCTTTCCCATGTTAAAACATCCTTCATTAGTGTAGTACATTTGTTACAATTGATGAACACATATTGGAACATTGCCAAACAATGCAACGTTGGTGGAAAGGCTGATAAATAGGCCAATGGAACAGTATAGATAGTGCAGAAATAAAACCAGAGATATGAAGTCCCCTTATTCATAAGATGATGTCAATGCAATGCCAAAGGCAAAATAATGATCTTTTCAGTAAAAGTTAAGGAAAAATAGATACTTCCAAAAAATAATGTAAACTTTCCCTTACTTCTGAAAATTGCTAACTGTAATTTCAGATGAATCATAGGTAAATATTTGACCTATTATGAAAGGTAATAAATAACAATGTTCATTAAAAAATCTAAGACAACAAGAAAAGAAAAATTAGGGATCCAGGCAACATGGTATCAGTTTAAGGGTGGGTTCACCATCTCTCTCACAAAAAACCCGAGTGGAGGCAAGACCCTGCCTCAGTGAGCTGTTTGGGAACCCACAGAGCAGGAGGCTTCAGAGCTTCCATCTCGAGAGTGCTGGACAAAGAAATAAATTGCTCAAGGTAAAATCTTGATGTTCTTACCTCTGAGGCTGGAAAGTGTGGGACTGCTAAGCCCCAGTCTGAAGGCAAAGCTGCTGCAAGCCCAGAGCCCCAACTCCAGCTGACTACCCAGTGAGAAGGAAATACTCCAAAAGGGGGAGGGTTCTGGTGAAGGGATGAGAGGAGTTTCCTATCTGTAAGTTTGGTTGCCCAAACTTTGAGCTTTGAGGAATATACTGGCAGGGTCTAAGTGGTACCAAGAAAAAGGGAGAGGCAAATCTGCTGAAGCAGCCTGATTTACTTAACCACTGGGATAGACAAATTTGGCCTGAAGAGGACAGAGCCAGGCAATTGACTAGAACTGTGCTGAAAACACTAAAAATTTCAAACCCCTTAAGGGAGGCAGGCAGTAGGAAGTGCATAATAAGCTTCCAAGAGCCTATCTAGGGTCCACTGTGAGGAGAGGGTGGTCTGGAAGGGGGTTGAAAGTTGTTTCTTTGCAGTGAGTTCAGTCACCAGTGTCCCATTTGAATATCTATTTAAAAAAATAATATATATATATATATATTTTATTTTTAAAAGATACTTAGATTACATAAATGTTACACAAAAAATACTGGGATTCCCATATGTCCTACTCCCCAAACCTCCCACCTCCTCTCACATAAACATCCTTCATTAGTGTGGCACATTCATTGCAATTGATAAATGCATCCTGGTGCTTTGCCACTAAGCATGGACCATAGTTCATATTGTAGTCTATCTCTCTACCACACAGTTGTGCATGTTATGTGATAATATAAAATGGCCTATATCTGTCATTACAAAGTCATTCAGGACTATTTCCATGTCCCCAAAAAGACCCTGTATTACACCTGTTTTCCCCCTGCCTTTCCCCAGAGCTTCAAGTGGCCACTGGCTCCACATCAATGTTGTAATTTCCTCCATTGCTAGAATAACAATATGTCTATAGTAGAATACCAGTAAGTCCTCTCTAGTTCATAGTCCTTTCCCCAATCCTGAGGATTCTGGGATGGTGATGTCTACTACACCTCTAAGTGAGAGGGGGATTATATTCCATAGAGAAGATGGATGGGAGTATCATGCTTGCAGCTGAAGACTCACTTTGTTCCTTGGATGGTTGTTATCAATCATCATGACATTGATAGTTGTCCTGGGTGTGTCCAATGAGCTATAGATTTGGTGTTGCAAATCCACTGAGGTTCTGGGCCCAGCTGGCACATGGAGAGCCCAAAGACTCCAGTCTCTTGGATGTATGCCTACAAACTCCCATTTGAATTTCAAAAGGGAACTAAACCTGACCAGGAGAAGTGAGGGGAAATCCCCTTACACAGGATATATATTGAATTCTGCCCTGGGAGAGAAAGCAATAAGAATAGAAAGGGGGGAGAGACAGACTCACAATCAGCAGGAATTTATTCAACTGCAAAGAGTCACCCTGTGTGAGGGAAAGTGACTGGATAGCTTTCTGGAGAGCTAACTGACCCTACAAGAAGGGAGGCTCTGGGGATAGAAGAGGGGAAAAACAGTTGTAATACTGAGGCTTTTTTGGGATTTGGTAATCATCATGAGTGACGTTGTAGCAACAAGTATATGCCATTTCATATCATCACATAACATGCAGAACTGTGTAGGAGAAAGTCTAGACTACAATGTGAGCTATGGTCCAGGCTGAATGGCAAAACCCCAGGATGCACTTATCAACTGCAATAAATGTGCCACACTAATGAAGGATGTTTATGTGGGAGGGTGTGGGAGATGTGGGGAGTGGGGCATATGGGAATCCCTATATATTTTGTGTAAAATTTATGAATCTAAGTAACCTTTAAAAAATTAAAAAATAAAATAAAATAAAATATAAAAGACATTTTCAAAAAAGAAAAAAGAAAGAAAGTTTATCTTAGTGGAGGAGTTTCTGTCTTGAATATGCAATGTCCCTAGTTGAATTCCCAGCTCCTCTTACAGTAGTACTCTACCAGGATATCAAACATCCAGGTGACACTTTAGGACAGGGGAAACATAGATATTATTTTTGTATTATCTTCTATTGCATCTTTTATTTTTCCTAAAAAAAGTATACTTTCTTTAAAAGTTTAACTTACTTTACTTGCTAAAACCCACTTCAAAACCTGCAGAAGGAAGACTGCAGGATAAATGCTTGATGAACACAAGCCACCTGAGAAGCTCTACAGGGGCCTAAGAGGGAAGGCAGTCCTTCCTTAGATTTGTTTGACTGCTTGCTTGTGTGTTTGTTTTTCTGTTTTCTTGTTTTTCTTTCCTCTTTCTTCCCTCCCCTTTTATTTCTTCTTTACTTAGGAGGTGCTGGCTTGTTTCTTGTTTGCTGTGTTTCTTCTTCCCTGTTTTCCCCTTTCTGTGTATACTGATTTTGTCTACCAACACTCTCTTTTACTTTCTTCATCCTTCTATCTTCTGCTTTCTGTTGTTGTTCATACATTACAAATCTCTTTAATCAATTCTTCTGTTTTTTATTGCTATCTCATTTATTTATTACTTTTTTAAATACCTTTTTCTTTATTACTTTTTCTTTTCTTTTTTGTCCTTTCTTTTCCCTTTCCCTCTCTCTTCATCATTCTGGCTTTATAATTCATTCTATATATTTTTCTCTATTCAGTCTCCCATTTCATGGTAGGTACTCCACTTTTTTATTCCTATTACTCTACACTGCTTACATGAGTTAAATATTCAATTACCTAGGTCATATATGGTTCCTCTTCTAACTTTTACTATTATTATTACTATTATCCTTTCTCTTTTCATGGCTCATTCAATTTCTCTGGCCTTAATCTTTTTCCTTCAAGGAAACATAGAAAACAGCAAGAAAACAAAACAAGAAGAATAAAGTTTCAAAGAGAAAACTTACATGCACAAAAACAGCAGCTAAATAAAACCCAAGAGTAGAGAGAGATGTTAATCAACTGAATAAACCCATCAAGATAAAAAATGACCAGACACCAACAAAAAATTACAAACCATACCAAGAAACAGGAAGACATAACCCGGTCCAATGAGCAAACCAGAAACCAGGAAGAGATGCAGAACATCAAACAATTAAACAAAGCTATCCAAACAAATATCATGGACCAACTTAATGAAGTGAAGGAAGAAATTAAGGATACTAAGAAGACACTGGGAGAACATACTGAAGAAATAGTAAACATACATGAAAAAGATAACGGATATGATAGTGATGAATGGCATAATACAAGAAATCAAAAACACATTGGAAGCACATAACAGCAGATTTGAACATGCAGAAGAATGAAATAATGATGTGGATGACAGTGCATCTGAAATCAAACAGATAGATAAAAAAAATAGAGAAAAAATACAGCAGGGACTTAGGGATTTGAACAATAATGCAAAATGCACAAACATAAGCAATCTAGGTATCCCAGAGGAGAAGAGAAGGGAAAGGGAACAGAAGGTGTTTTGGAGGAAATAATGGCTGAAAATGTCCCAAACCCTATTGAGGGAGATGGATATACATATCCAGGAAGCTCAGTGCACCCCAAACAGAATAAATGCCAATAGGCCTACTCCAAGACATATATTTGTCAAGCTGTCCAATGCTCAAGAAAAAGAGAAAATACTGAAAGCAGCAAAAGAAAAGAGAAACATAACATAAAAGGGAAGCTCAATAAGATTAAGTGCTGATTTCTCATGTGAAATCATGGACGCAAGAAGGCAACAGTATGACATAGTTAAGATACTAAAAAAAAAAAAAAAAAAAAAAAAATTCCAGCCTAGAAATCTCTATCCAACAAAGCTGGCATTCAAAAATGATGGAAAGTTCAAAATATTCACAGATAAACAGAAATTAAGAGAGCATGCGAATAAGAAACCTGCCCTTCAAGATATATTAAACTTAGTTCTGCAGGTTGAAAGGAAAAAATAACAAGAGGGAGTTGGAGGAGAGTGTAAGAATGACTAAAAAGACAAGAAGAAAATAAAAAACAACATATGACATATATAAACCCAAAGAAAATATGGATAATGTATGTAATTCTTTGAGAATAATAAGACTGAGTGTTAATGTATTAAACTCACCAGTCAAGAGACACAGATTGGCAGAATGGATAAAGAAACATGACCCAACTATATGCTGTCTACAAGAAACCCACCTTAGATCCAATGATTCAAGGACACTGACAGTGAATAGCTGGAAAAGAATCTTACAAGCAAACAATAAACAAAAAAGGGCTGAGTAGTTATACTAATATTGGACAAAATAGACCTTAAATGCAAAATTATTGTAAGAGACAAAGATGGACTCTATATATTAGTAAAAGGGGTAATCTTTCAAGAAGAAAGATCATAAACATTTATTCAACAAACTAGGGTGCCTCAAAATAAATGAGGCAAACACTGGGATAACTAAGGGGGGAAATAGATGTCTCTACAATTATAGTGGGGGAATTTAATACACCATTTTCACCATTAGACAGAACATCTCCACAGAGAATCTGAAAAGAAAAACTTTGAATAATACATCAGAGGATCTGGACCTAATAGACATAGCCAGAAAAACACACCAAATACGGTGGGATATAAATTCTTCTCAAGTACACATAGATCATTCTCCAAGATAGACCACATGCTAGGCCAAAGAAAAATTCTCAAAGACCACAGAAAGATTTAAATCATACTACTAATTATTCTGATCATATTGGAATGAAGCTGGCAATCAGTAAGGGCCAGAGAACCAGACTAGGTATAAGGATATGGAAGTTAAACAACACACAATTAGACAGTGAGTCAAGAAGGAAGTCTCAAAAGAAATCAGTAGCTACCTTGAAATGAATGAAATTGGCAATACAACATATCAAAACCTATGGGATGCAGCAAAAGCTATACTGAGAGGGAGATTCATGCCATAAATGCATATATCAAAAAAGAAGAAAGAGTTAAAATTGAAGACCTACCTGCACACCTGGAGGAATTAGAAAAAGAACAATGAATTCACCCCAAAAAAGTAAAGAGAAGGAAATAACAAAGATTAGAGCAGAACTAAAAAAAAAAAAATAGAAAATAAGAAAGCACTAGAAAAAATAAACAAAACCAAAAGCTGGTTCTTCGAGGATATGAATAAAATTGGCATACTCTTGGCTAGACTAATGAAGAAAAAGAGAGAAAATGCAAATGCATAAAATAAGAAATGAGTAAGGGGATATCACCACTGACCCTACAGAAATAAAGAGTATCATAAGAGGATACTTTGAAAAATTATATGCCAACAAGAAGGATAATTTAGCGGAAATGAACAAATTCCTAGAAACACAAAAGCATCCTACATTGAAGAAAAAAGAAATTAATGAACACAACAGACCAAACACAGGTAAAGAAATAGACTCAGTCATCAAAAACCTCCCAACCAGGAAGAACCTAGGACCAGATGGCTTCAGAGGTGAATTCTACCAAACATTCCAGAAAGAACTAACACCAATCCTGCTTAAACTCTTCCAAAAAACTGAAGTAGAAGAAACATTGCCTAACTCGCTCTATGATGCAAACATTACCCTAATACCAAAGCCAAACAAAGATGCCAAAAGAAAGGAAAATTACAAACCATTCCTTCTAATGAACCTAGATGCTAAAATCCTCAACAAAATTCATACTAATCATACTCAACAACACTTAAAATAAATTGCACACCATGACCTAGTGGATTTCATCCCCCGGGTATGCAAAGATGGTTCACCATAAGAAAATCAAACAATGTAATATACCACATAAAGAGATAGAAACAAACAAACAAAAAAAAAATCACATGATCATCTCTATAGATACAGGAAAAGCATTCGATGAAATACAGCACACTTTCCTGTTAAAATCACTTCAAAAGAAAGGAATAGAATGAAACTTTCTGAACATGATGAAGGGCATATATGAAAAATCCATAACTAACATCATTTACAATGATGAAATCCTGAAAGCTTTCCCTTTTAGGAACAAGACAAGGATGCCTACTATCGCTGTGCCCATTTAACATTGTCTTAGAAGTACTTGCTTGAGCACTGAAGCAAGAAAAAGAAATAAAAGCTATCCAAATTGGAAAGGAGGAAGTAAAAATTTCACTATTTGCAGACGACATGATCCTATACATAGTAAGCCCTGAGAAATCTACAACAATGCTTCTAGAACTTATAAATGAGTTCAGTAAAGTCACAGATTATCAGTTCAATGTGCAAAAATCAGGGGCATTTCTGTACACCAATAATGAGAAATCTGAGGAGGAAATAAAGAAAAAAATACCATTTACAATAGTAACAAAAATAATCAAATAACTTGGAATAAATTAACTAAAGATGTAAATGACCTATACACAGAAAACTACACAGCACTGTTAAAGGTAATAAAAGAAGACTTAAGTGAATAGAAGGATATTCCCTGTTCATGGATAGGAAGATTAAATATCATTAAGATTTCTATCCTACCTAAACTAATATACAGATATAATGCAATCAGAATAAAAATCAAGACAGCATTTTTTACCAAATTGGAGAAACTAACTACAGGACCTTATAATAGGAAATGGCTTCATGAAGTTCATAGACAAAGCACGAGAAGCCAAAGAAAAAATTGATAAATGGTATCTCCTCAATATTAAAACCTTTTTCACCTCAAAGGAATTTGTAAAGAAAGTGAAAAGAGAGCCTACCCAATGGAAGAAAATATTTGGTCACCATATATCTGATAGGAGCCTAATATCCTGCATATAAAAGAATTCCTATATCTCAAAAATAAAAAGACAAAAAAAAAAAAAAAACATTTAAAAAATGGGCAAGTGAACAAACACTTCACCAAAGAAGAAATACAAATGACACATGAAAAGATGCTCAACACCATTAGCTATTAGGGAAATGCAAACAAAACTACAGTGACATACCATCTTATACCTTTAGACTGGTGGTCATTAAAAAAACTGAGAACTACCAGTGTTGGAGAAGATGTAGAGGAATGGGAACTCTCATGCACTGCTGGTGGAAATGTGAAATGGTGCAGCCATTGTGAAGGACAGTTTGGCGGTTCCTCATAGATCTGCCATATGACCCAGAAATTTCACTGCTGGGTTTATAACCAGATATATAGAAAACGATGACACAAACATATATGCACACCAATGTTCATACCAGCATTATTCACTATTGTCAAAATTTAGAATCATCTTGAATGCCCATCAACATATGAATACATAAATAAAATGTGGTATTTACATATAATGGAATATTATGCAAATGTAAGAAGGAATACAGTACTAACACACATAATAACAGGGATACATCTTGAGGACTTATGGTGAGTGAAGCAAGCCAGGCATTGAAGGACAAGTATTATGTGGCATCTCTGATATGAACTAAGGAAATCTAGACAACTAGGAGACCTAAAGACTGGGAAATAGGTTTACAGGAAATAAAATGGGAAAAGAAGGTTTTGTGAACCAATGCCCATATGGATGAAAACTATGATAAGTTTGAAGTGAGTAGTGGAGCAGTGAAGGGATATGACAGGAGTCAAGGGATACTATTGTGTTGGGTGGTGAAAGCTTGACAGGAGTAAGGTGGGGAGGATGGGTTGGGCAGTCCATCGAACTGGGGGAAGGGTTGTTGGAGGAAGCAGGATAACACCAGGAATTTGTTGGTGCATGGGTGAAACTACAGTGATGAGAAAACACTTTTGGCAATATGACAAGGAACAGTTATGGGTTTAAGGTGTTGGATGAGGGGGCATTTGAGACAGGGCACACCTGAGACATTCTTAAATAGAATGTGCGTTGATCATTTTGTCATAGTGTGCGGTATCAGTTGGGGGAGACCCACATAATGAATTGAATAGATTTGGACAACCATATTGGTGAGGCCCAGTATGTTTTCAGAAGGGACAGTATCTATCGAGAGCATGGGCAGTTCCTAATGGGAGTTTGGGGGGGAAGACTAGTGTGTCAAGCCCTCAGTGTTACAACAAATATCTATGAACTTTGTCCTTCAAGGAGTGAAACCTGGTAGTCATCATGGACCCCGAGGGAGTGGGAGGGAGGGATAGAATAGGTAGAAGAGGGGGTATTTAGGGGGCAATGGAAGTGTTCTACATGATCTTGCAATTTAACATGGATATAGGTCATGTTAAATTTCATCAAAAATTTATAAAAAGTGTATGGTATAAACTGTAAACCATAATGTAAACCATTGACAATAGTTAGTACCTATGTTTCATTATTTGTTTATCAGTTGTAACAAAGTTATAACCCACATGTAAAATTGTTATTAATAAGGAAGGGGGAAAATGGGGAGGATGTTTGGTATTTGGGAGTCCCTTATATACTGTATGTAAATTTAATGTCACCTAAAATTACTTTGAAGACAAAAAAAGAAAAAGTAAGACACTGAGGAAGAAATTACACTGTACATAAAGGAAAACAGATATTACAGTGATGAAAGACAAAATGTCAAAAAAATTTTTTTAATATTTTTCATTTTTTAATACCCATTTTTTTACTTTATTTTAGTTTCAGTTTTTTAGTTTTTCTAAATTATAATGTATTTTATTTCTTATGTTTAAACATCATTATTTCATTTTTCTATTAATTGTATTTGGCAATATTCTTGGCTTCGTTTTTGAAGGAGTTTTGGATCACAGAAGAGCTACAACTATGACAGGGGAGGATCGATTGTGTGGGGTGTCAATGATCAGGGATACATGGAAGAAAGTTCACCTGGGCATACCTACAATGTATATAAATATATTCAAACATTCATGGGGCATTGCCACAATGGGTAGAGATTCAAAAAACAGCTGAGGATTGTTGAATCCCCATCCTGGGGAGCTCTGCCACATGCTCTAATGGAGCAGCACAATCCCCCAAGTACAGGGGCAATGACTAGTGAAGAAGGATGGCCCATTGATGGGACCTTGATATTGATGACTGTACTTATGAGCCTTTTGCTTTTGAATTTGCAACTTGGCCTAGTATTGTAGGGTGACTAAGAGTTACCTCTTGAGAACCTCCTTGTTGCTAAAATGTGGCCTCTCTCTAAGCCAATCTCAGTATGTGGATGCTTTACCTTCCCCCCAGCGAGGGACATGACTCCCAAGGATGAGCCTCACTGGCACTGAGGGATTGATACCAAGCACCAGCTGGTGATACAACTGGAAAAAGACCTTGAATAAAAGGGGGAAAAGGTAAAGACAAATGAATTTATATGGCTAAGAGACTTCAAATGAGTGAGATCATCAGAGAGGTAACACTTATAGATGTTTCAGCAAGATATCATAAATGGCCAAAGTGGACAGTACCCCAAACAATGGGGCTCCTGAGGGCTCTGGACACACCCAGGTCCTTTGGTCATGGTGGATAGCTCCAGAGTTTGGTGCCTTAATACTATACACTTCTTTGGAGATTGCGCCTCTGAGTGTGACAGAGTTGGACTCAGATGTGACTTCTCTACACATGCCTCTTCTGTCCCTTTTGTTTGATCCTATAGTTGGTGCTGGAGTTGGTGAGTGTATTTTTAGGAGACTTGAATCTCTGGACTGTCCATGTACTTGCTGGGCCCTGTGACTCAGAGGAGTTGCAGAACCTAATCTTCAGTTCATTGGACTCAGACAAGACAGGTGATGGGGAGGTGAGGATGGACAACCACCCACCAAGGAACCAAGAGAGTCAATAGTTGCAAGCAAGAGGGTCCCATCCATCTGCCATATGGGATTGAAGGTCCCTCTCAATTAGAGATAGAGTGGGCAACACCATCCTGGAATCCTTAGGATTGGTGAATAAAATATGGACTAGAGTAGACTTAAAAGTATTCTACTACAGACTTATTGTGATTCTAGTAATGGAAGCAATTGTATCATTTATGTGGAGACAGTGGCCAGTGGAGGTGCTGAAGTCAGGGAAAGGGAAAAAGAGGTATAATATGGGGGTATTTTTAGGGCTTGGCATTGAGCTGGATAACACTGCGGTAACAGATACAGGCCTTAATATATCCTGCCATAGCCTACAGAAATGAGCAGGAGAAGTGTAAACTACAATGTAAACAATAGTCCATGCTTAATGGCAATGTTCTAAAATGTGTTTATCAATTGCAATGAATGTATCACACTAATGAAGAAGTTAATATGGGAAAAAATGGGGGGTCTGGGAGTGGGGCATATGGTAATCATTTATATTTTTTATGAAACAATTTATATAATACTAGTATCTTTTAAAAATAATAAAAAATATATTTAAAAAACACAAAAAACAAATGAGCAGACAACAAGTGCAAGGAGTAACCAAAGGAAAAAAAAAACATGAAAAACAATGAGCAAACAGATGAGAAAGACATCTCATGGGGGAAAAAATTGATAAAAAAGAATATCTTCCTGAATTGTCATCTGCATGATTTCTTAACCATAATTCTAAAGACATTATCTATAAAATAAAAACAAATGAAAACCAGACTTCATTAAATCCTTAATTCATTGAATAAAACCATTAATAGAGATGAATAACCAACCAAAGCTCACTTTTAAGTCATTCAAAATAATATATTTGACAATGGATTTATATCTGTATATTAAAAACTCCTGCAACATATCTTATAATAAAATGGACAAATGTTTCAAAAAGGAACTTCACACCAAGGGAATGCCTAAGTACTCAATAAGCAAATGAGAATATATTGTCATAACTTAAAAAATTGTGCAAGATAGAGTGTAAACTACAATGTAAAGTATAATCCACGCTTAGTGACAATGCTCCAAAATGTGTTCATCAATTGTAACAAACTTACCACACTAATGAAAGAGGTTGTTAATGTGGGAAAATGTGGGAAGGGTAGTTAGTGGGGCATATGGGAATCCCTTATAATTTTTATGTAACATTTATGTTATCTAAATATTTAAGAAAAACAAAACTATATTTTTAAAAAGCAAATGAACATGGAACTTATTTTGGAAATATATATTGAAATCACTTTAGACATTCTACATTTGCTAAAATTTTCAGGAAACTAAGTTCAAATTTTGACATATATGTGGAGAAGTTAGGATTCCCATACATTGCTGGTGTGCATGTAAAATGATACAGTTAATTTGGAAAACAAATTCTCATTATTCATTACAGTAAAACATTCATCAACTATATGATCCAGCATCTCATCTTCCATATATTCAACAGAAATTAGTGTTTACATTCAACAAATTACAAGCACAATTCTTTCCATGAGATATTTATTTTCACTAAGAGCAAAAATAGAGTAACAACAAAAATGTCAATTATTGGGAAAATTAATAAATAAATTGTTGACAATCCATAGCACTGATTGCTCCCAGAAATGTAAAATAAAAGAAAAATAAAAATAAACAAAGGACAACAAAAATTGTTATAATGATATATAGTTATATGAGTGAAAGGCATATCATGAGCAAAGCAGTCAGCTACAAAAGAGAACATGCTGCACAAATCTATTGTTATACAGTTCAAGAGTATTCATATGAATCAATGATAAAAATTCCAATAATGGATACATTGGGGGTATAGATGCATGGATACAAAAAATGGTAAATTGAGCTAACAATGGTAGAGAATATCCAATGCTATTGGCCTCCCATTACAAAACAAGACACGTTAACAGAACTTTTTCAGACTGAAGAGAAACAATCCAAAATTGAAGCTCTGGACTCAGCAAGGAAGGAAAAGCTCTAGAAAGCATAAGTAATGCAAAGAAACATAGTTCCTGAATTTGGGTTCAGGAAGTTATGAAAATATTAAGTTATTTTAGACTGTAATAATTTGAAGATTAATATTGAAGTATCTTGGGTAATAACCCAAAACAAAACAAAAAAAAATGTGCAATTGCATAACTGTAAAGCTACTGGAGGACAAAAAGTGAAAATAAACATATGTTTTATCATCCCAATAGAAGAAAAATAGGACAAAGAAGAGATGGGGCGAATATCAAGCAAAAATTTGATAGTGCAGAGAAACCCAACATGCAGGTTTTTATATTATATTAATATAATATTAATATATAAAATAAAAGGAAAATATATATTGAAAATAAAATTTAAAACAAGAATGAAAATGAAGATATTATAATGACGAAAAAAAAGACAGCCATTGTGGTTGGTTGGGTGATTCTACCCATGCATTTCAGATCTCAGATAGGATGTTTTGCTCAATATTGAAAGAGCTTTTGCACTATGATAAGGTTGTAGGCTCAATAGGAAGACAAACAACTCTAAATTTGCATGCCCCTATTAACATGGCCTTAAAACTACACAATTCATTATGTGTCATAACAAAGACAGTACTTATTACAATCAAAAATCTTAGTTGCAGTTGTAGATAAAACACAGTCAGTATATAAAATATGGCCAAAAATCAATAGGGGTATAAAAGACTTGGACAGTACAAATGAAAAATTATCTTAATTAGCAAATACAGATTATCACTGCCACAGATGTTGAATACACATTCTGTTTGTCTACTTATTGAACAGTTTCACATCACAAAGAGTGTGTTTTCAGAGTACATCTGCATTACACTAGAAATTAATGATGGAAAGGAAAGTAACACTTATAAGAACCAAGGAGAGTTTCTCCTTTCCTGTCAGAATCTGAGTGATGCACTAAAACTATTGTTGTGAGAACTACACAACAGATATCGTGGCACCTCCTATTATGCACCATGTGGCAGGTACTAGTCCAAATGCATTATGTGTCCCATTGTGTTACACTCTTGAGGGGCACATGAAGGCGACAACTGGTTAATGTGTTAACTGATGAAGAATCTCAGTCAGCAGAGAGGAACCCCTGTGTGGTGATCACAGAGCTCCTAGGCTGCCGTGCTGATCTCTGGTCAATTTAAGCTGACATTTTGGACAATTTCAGATGGGCCATTTTGTCATTTCATCCATTCTGTATGCTGTGGGTTTGGCCTGATTCCTGAAAATCGCTCCATTCTTCAGAGGATAATTAGCAATTTGTAGCAACTCCTGGTGTCGTGGGTTTTGGGTGATCCTGGGCTCTTGATCTCTCCTTTGCTGTCCTTTTTCTCTAAGGTCCACAAGCATTTGATTGATGAATCCTGAGTTTATTAGGAAAAAAAATGGAGACTAGTTTTCTTTTTAAATTGTCTTCTCATTATTCTTCAATCCTTGTCAATGTTCATATATATTTATATTTCTTAATTGCAAAATTTTGTTTTTTGCTAGATTTTATTGGGTCTATTCCTTCACTACCTAGAGCCAACTATCCCCTTGAAATTACCCTTGATACTGGCTATTTTCTCTGCCAATGGCTGTGTTCCCAAGGGTGTTCCTAAATGCCATTGGATTCTTCAGTTTTAATAAAGTGTACAGGGAGCTTCTTGTTATAAAACCAAATTTTTCCCATCAGAGTCTCAGTCACCTATTCCTCACCTGCTCCTGAAACATGATTAGACACTTCTCAGAAATCCTGGCTTGCTTTTTTAGTCTAAATAAGACAATATTAATTTGTGAGTATTTGATGATATTAATTTTTCTCCTCTTCACTTCATGACATAAATTACCCACACCTCTCTCGTATATTGACCACATGTTTTTGAGATATACTGCAAGTGATATTTGACTTGAAAAATTAGATAAGAAAGGAGCCCAAAGAATGATATCAACCTCCTCTTTTAAATTCATTGCCTTTAAAATATTAAAAACTCAGACTAAGGACTATAGTTAATAAAACACTTGTAAAAAATATTTTTTCATGAACTGTAACAAATGAAGTACATGAATGCAAGGTATCAACAATAGGATAGTATATGGGAATAATGTAAACAATGCACACTTTTTCTATAAAACTACAACTTCTCTTAAGATACTGATAATAAAATAATAAAAACATCAGTCAGGTATTATAACTATCTATGGAAGCTACTGTGAGCTGATCACATGGCATTAAGGAACAATGCCAGTAAAAGAGACAGTAGCCTCTGCACACTGCCACCGCACAGTGTACAGAATGTTAGTTTAAGTTTATACCTATACAAATTTAATTTTGTTGTTTATATTTTTCTAAAGGAGAGGAAACAGTTAATTCTGTATATTATGACAACAAAAAAATAATTTCAACAATATCTTGCCTATAATCTTCTCTTGGCTAACAACTGATATGAAGAGGTAGTACAATGTTGAATAGGTAAATACATGTCAAAAAATGAAATGTATACACAATTGCTTATACTTCATGTATAAGCATACATGAAATAGAATGATATGCATTATTGCATATCATGAAATAGAATGTAAATATTTGCACATGATTGATCTCTGTCTTCAGATATATGTCTACATATAATTCACCCCAAGGCATTTTAAAATATGGAGTTAATTTTAATTAAATTAAAAATAATATAAAATTATAGAGGGAATATATCAGTGAACCAAACAACTCTTTCATTTCTTCCACTTGAAATAATGCATCATTAAAATCTTTGCAGAAATGGAAATGAAATATTTGTTTCTACAATTTGAGGGACCATAGTTCCCATGCAAACTTTCCATATGGGTTATCTCCATGACACATGGCAGTCTGCAGGTAACTAAATAGACTGAGTTGCAATTTCTATTCGTATCTGCACAGAACAATTTATATTATATTACTTTGAACAAAATGCCATTAGCAAAAGCACAGTGCTGTATTTTCATTTTATTTTTTGTTTGCTTCTTGAAAACAGTAATACTTTGAGTTTAAAATGGAAGAAATGAAAATACTTTGAAATTTTTATCACTGATTTATCAATTTTATTTATTTACTTTTTCTCAATATAGTGAAAGGATTGTGAACCTCCCCTATTTGAAGTTTTCAAACTGTTCAATTCATGAGGTAGGTAGAATTACAAATTTTAGAGATATAAAATTTGAAATTCAAAGATATTAGAATGGCTCACATTGATATTGTCCCTGAAGGCTATGAAATTTCAACTCTGCTACAAAAAAATGTCACGTGGAAATTCAAGCTAGAAATAAACTGGTCAGCAAATGGATTAAAAGTGAATGTGTAATTGCCTAAAGTTGGAAACAACACAGGTTTCCAACCTATGATTGGATAAAGACATTGTGGTGTATACACACAATGGAATATTATTCACTGGTAAGACGAAATGAAGTTGTGAAGCATATGACATCAAGGATGAACCTGAAAGACAATATGTTGAAAGAAGCAAGCCAGATACAAAAGAACAAAACGTATGATTGCACTATTATGAACTATATATATTGTGTAATCTCATGGAGTTAATAATTAGAATATAGGTTATTAGAAAATAGAATGAGGGTAGAGAAAGGAAAGCTGAGGTTAATCTGTGCAGAATTGGTAAAAAGATTGTTTTAAAATCTTTGAAAATGAATAGAAATAGTGAAAGCACATCAAAATGTTTGTAACTAGCAGAGCTACTATATGGATATAACAGCAGTTGAAAGGGTAAGTGTAAGGTCATGTATTTTACTAGAGTTAAAGCTATAATATGTACCATGGAACTGTATAATGCAGTGAAACCTCATGTAAAATATGATTATGGGTGATATTGCATATATAAGATATTTTTTTACCAAATATAATTACAAATAAACTAGAGAGAGTTAAACAGAATAATAGCGATGTGTGGCAGGGAAAGCAAAGAGAGATTGAGAGGTGATGTGATTTATTATTATTATTATTATTATTATTATTATTATTATTATTATTACAGGAACAATGGAAATGCTTTAAAATGATTGAAGTGATGAATGCACAACTATGTGATTATACTGAGTTCCATTGATTGTATACACTTTGGATGGATTTATGCTTTATTAATTTGTATCAATAAAATTGATCTGTTAAAAAATGAATGCATATGTTGAGTGTGTCTCATAAAAACCGTAGCCTCCTATCTCTATTCAGATTCCATTTGGACATAAAATAATGAATATTAATATTTAAAGAATATTTCCAGTGAGTCATGATGCATAGAGTTTGTGTATATTTACTCAGTTTACCTTTCAGGCAAAGCTATGACCTCCATATACACATTTCATGACTAGTGAAAAATAGGATAATATCCAAACAATGGAAAAAGCTCTGAAAGTTTGTTTTTTTTAAACTTTATTTTATACATTTAATAATTGAAAACATAAGCAATAAAAAACTAAAAAGTAAACACAGATGAATAAATATATACTGCTATCATATTCAAGGAAATCAGTAAAGTCATTAAGTAAACTAAAGGAGAATGATTTGAAAGTCAAAAATCAATAAGGAGAATAAAATAAATAAATGAGAATGGGTAAATGTTTTTATGCTTATGTCATTCCTCATATTGATTCTCCCAGTTGTTTAGATATTACTTGCCTTCATCTCTCCATACCCAAAGCAAATTATGCAGAGATGTCAAACTACACTACAGTGACTGAATTCCTGCTTACCAGATTTTCTGATGTGTGGGAGCTCAGATTTCTTCATGCCATGCTATTCCTACTGATGTACTTGGCCACCCTCATGGGAAACCTTCTCATAGTCATAGTAACCACCTTCAACCATAGTCTTCTACACTCATGTACTTCTTCCTTAAGAATCTGTCTGCTCTGGACATGTGCTACATTTCTGTCACAGTCCCCAATGCCTGTGTCGTCTTCCTGCTTGACAACCGGGTGATCTCCATGGTTAGATGTGCAGCTCAGATCTTCCTTGTGCTTTTGTTTGGTTCTGCTGAGATGCTGTTCCTCACTATCATGGCCAGGGACTGCTATGTGGCCATCTGCCAGGCCCTCAACTGTGCTGTGATCATGAACTCATTGATATGTGCTCAGATGACAATGGCTTCCATATTTATTTGTTTTGTATATGCTAGTGTGAACACTAGTAACACTTTCTTATTGTCCTTCTGCCAGTCCAACGTGGTTCAGCAGTTCTTCTTTGACATCCCTTCTCTGCCATGGCTCTCCTGCTTTGACACCTTCATCAATCAAGTTGTAATTTTTGTCTCTCCAGGGGTGATTCCTAGTGTTTGCTTTGCCTGCATCACCATTTCTTATATTCACTACTGTGCTTAGGTTTCCAACCAGAGGATAGCAAGGAAAGTCCTTTTCCACCTGTGTCCCTCACATCCTAAAGGTGACTGCCTTTGTCTGCTCAGCTGCTGCTGTATATATGAAGTCAACCTCCAACTCTCCCAAAATTCAGGACATGATCATTTCTGTTTTCTATTCTATGGTCTCTCCATTCTTGAATCCTATGATTTATAGTCTTTGAAACATGCAGATAAAGGAAGCTTTAAGGAGACTTGAGCAGAAAAATATTTAAATGAAAATGATAGGATTCAAATCATTTCCCCTTGATGAGGTGAGAAGAAAATGCTTCAAAATTAATTTTCTGGCCTATTTTCATCCTTCTGGGAGCTGAAGAGATATCTAGAGACTGTCATTATATTATGTGTCAGTATAGAAATAGCACAAATTTTCTTTGTGAGATTTCCTTCAAAAAAGACACATTTTCTGATTCTGGGAATTTGCTAAAGACTCACACCTTTTGCTAAATAGTCCTCTTTCCAATTAGTCTCTGCTGAATCTGGAGAGACATAAAATTGATAAACTATTATGTCTTTCTGACCTATTTGTGCAATTATCAGACAGAAAATCATTCATTCAATCACATATATAAATATTCCTAAAACATATACCTTATAACATCTATAACCTGGTCATAAAATAACATTAAATATTTTTTTTCTAAATTAAAAAAAATCTTAGCAAGTTTTGGTAAGTAATTAAGATCAATAAAACTTATCCTCCTTGTCGTAAGGAGGAAGTATAAATATTATATAAGTAATACTTTTTCTCAATGTAAACAAAGGCTATTTACAAAATATAAATTGATGTATGTTGAATTTACTTAGGATTTAGATTATTTGGTGGCAAGTATTAATTTCTCCAATACTAAGAGACAAAAAAGGGCAATGATTTTCTTATTTCCTATATGATGTTTCTGCTCCATTGCTTCAATATATTTAGAAGGTAAAATGATAAAAATCTATATTTAGTAGAGTTTCATATTGGTTTCTCTGCTGAGATAACCCATAATCCAAAAAATAATGCTTAATTTAGGGACAGTACACTCCAGTGGATTATTAAAATACCTGACATATTGGATAAAGAATTTCTAAAATATATACTATTTTGAGTAGGAGTAACAAAATTATTAATTTTCAACACTTGATCAGTAAGTTAGGGAAGATATTGTCATTAATTATACCTGGACCTGATGTAGTGTAAATTTTATTATTTCTAAGATTATTTCCTAGGGTGCTAATATCATAGTTAACTGATGTATTTTAATATCTTACAAAGTGTTATATTCTCTGCAAACATTTATAATACATAGCATTTGCAACAAAATTATACTGAATATAATCCTCATATATTATTTTGCATTTATACATTATATACATGTAATTTTATAAATGCATTTCGTAGCTGTAATGTGCAAACCATAATATAGTTTAAAATAATGGCAGGAAAATAAATTTTTAAAAAGTACTTCTATTTTATCCTCACTAACATTTTTATTTCAGCAATGCACAATACAGTTTGATTGCTAAAGCCCTAATGCAAATAGCTCTCTTTAAATTTACACTTTATAAAGGTGCTTTGATATATTCATTCAAATAACATCACAGCAATTGAATACACAAAATAATATAGCATCACCCTAATGAAAGCAAAAATTATAAAACTAAAAAAAGAAATAGAAATATCATATTTAAACAATTTAAGATATGGTTCATAGCAAATGATAGAACAAACATATGAAAACTATGGTAGATAGACTTGAACTATGCTATTTACAACTTGTTCTAATTGGCATTGCATAGCCCTATATTTGTACAACATAGCTGCAGTTAATAAATTTACTTCACATAGACATTGAATATTTACCAAATAGAAAAAATTCTGTGTCATGATAAAAGTTTCCACAAAGTACAAAAGGGTGTAATTATACATCATATGATCTTTTACATCAGGAATCAATAAAGGAGAGTTATTGAAATTATTGAATATTTTTACATGTCAATTTCACATTACAGTTCTCTTAATTTGTTTGTGTGCTTATAAACTCTGTTACTTGATTCATAAATGCTTAGGATTCGTATGTCTTCTTGGGAAATTGACTATTTTATCACTGTGAAATGACTAGTTATGGTTTCTTATTAAAAGTTTTTGCTCAGAAACCTACTCTTACTGTTATTAATAGAACCACTGTAGGTTTCCTTCTGTTCATTTTAGCATGTATATATTTATCTATTACTTTTAACCAATTTGTGCCTTTCCATTTCAAGTGCATTTCTTGAAGGTAGCTTAGAGTTTCATCTTGATTTTTAATCCTACGTGATAATATGAACCTTTTAATTTTTGTGTATGTTTCTTTTTAATATTCATTATAAGTTTTTTATTTTGGGGTTTGTCATGTTGCTATTTAATTTCTCTTTGTGTCATTTGTAACTTTTCCCTTGATTCCATGATTTTATCTTCATTTGGATATATAAAATATATTTTATCTTCTTTACTGGATTGTTAGCAATAATTATTTCATAGTGTTGGTTATAGTTTTGGGTTTGTAGTATACATATTTAATGTCTCAATATACATTCATTTGATAGTATACCATTTTTTTGTGTGAAATATAAATAGCATGCATTATTATACAAAAGCATGCTTCTATTTCTTGACTCTCTTTGGGCTATTTTGATATACATTTTACTTATAGCTATGTTACAAACCACCAAATACATTTTTATGACTATTTCTGTTTATACGGTCCATTATCTTCTAAACAGTTTTCCATAATAAGAAAAATATTAATCCTAAGTGATACCTTTTGAATGTCTAGTTCTCTTCATTGTTTGGGTAGATACATATTTTCATTTTCCTTCTTCCCAAAGAATATTTTTTCATGTTTATTGAAGTATAGAAGTGCTGGTGGTAGAACTTCAACTCTTGCATATCTGCATATGTTTTTAATTCATCTTCATTTTTGAAAGTTACTTCTATTGAAAATAATTTAAGTGGTCATTTTTTCTTTCAGCAATTTAAAGATAATTTTCCACTCTATTATCTATTTCTTTGCTTCTAGCAAGAAATATAATACCGCTTTTATCTTTGTTATTCTGTATATAATGTTATATTAGTCAGCTAAAGGGGTGCTAATGTGAAATACCAAAAATAGGTTGGTCTTTATAAAGGGTATTTATTTCAGGGTAGAAGTCCACAGATACCAGGCCATAAAGCGTTAAGTTTCTTCTCACCAAAGTTCATTGCCATGTGTTGGAGCAAGACAGCTGCCAGAGTTTGCCAGGGTTCAGGCTTCTGGGGTTCCTCTCTTCCCAGGGGCTGAGTTTCTCTCCAGGCTTAGCTCCTGTTTTCTCCCCAAGATCAACTGTATACGGTCAGATGAATGGCTTGCTTCTCTTCTCCTGGGGCCTTCTTTCCATCATCAAAACTGCTTCTCACTCAAACTCCAAGTGAGAGAGGGCTTATATCCACACTTTTGGGGTAGGGAGGGGATGAGCAGTTGAAATACAGGGGCTTCTTTGGGAGTTAGAGGTTGTACTGTGTACCGTTGTGGCAATGGATGTAGGCCATTTTAAATCAGCACACACCACTAAGAACTGAGTGGGAGAGAGTGTGTTCTACGGTGTGAACTGTGGTCTATGGTTGGTGGCAAGGCTCCAGGATGTGTAAGTTCATTGAGGGTGGTGGGCCACACTTGTGGGAAATGTTTGTGTGGGATGTGGTGGGAGGTGTGGGAGGTGGGCAACATGGGAATCCCAGTGGGTTCTGTGTAATATTTTGGGTAATCTAAGCACCTCTTAAAATATATGTATATATATATATATATATAAATAACATTTTTGTAAGCAAATACACATATATGCATATATATTTATATATCATTTTGCAAATGTTTGTATGTATTGTGAAAATTTTGATTTTTACCCACAATAAAAATAAATAAAAAAATTAAAAAAAAAACAACTGCTTCTCAAAAGTCTGCTTCAACTCTGTTCTTTGCCTTGCCTTTTATATTCGATTCTCCACCCACCAAGGGGCGGGTCTCAACACCCTAATCATAGCCTAATCATGCCCAGATTAACAGATCAGTTTACAAGCATGATCCAATTATATTTTTGGAATTCATAATTACATCAAATTCCCCAACTGTTACAAATGTTTCCAAACTTCTGGTGGCTTTTTGATTTCTTTACCACAACATTTAAACCTTTGTCATCAATTTCATTTGGGCAGTCATCTTCATGTTTTTTGTGTTTGGTATTCATTGAGCTTTTTGATATGAGGTTTATACATTTTTATCAAACTTGGAAAAGTTTCAGTCAATTAATCTTTAAATAATGTTTCTGACTAATCCCCTTTTTCTTTCAATTACATTAATAGGTTTTTAAAGATAATTCAAATTAGATGACTTTTTAAAAGAAGTGCTTTATTTATCGACAATAATTTTGGATAGTCAGTTGCTCAATCTTCCAAATCATTATCTTTATCTTCTACAATGTCTAATCTATCAATTACCCAATGCTGTGCAGTTATCTCATATATTATATTGTGTTAAAATCCAAGTTTCTCTAGAGTGCGTTGACTTCTCCCATGTCACTATTTATATTTTAAGCACATAGAAAACAGTTATAGTATTAATAATGATTTTAATTTACTTGCCTGTCAATTCTAATATTTGCCTCAGTTCTTGGTCAGAATTTGATTTTTATCGTCATCACATTTGATTTTCCTGGTTATGTCTGTTTGTGTATGGTAATCTTTGATCACAAGCCAGATTTGCAAGTTTTATGGTTTTACTTATGTATATATTTATTACTACAGATATACTTTGGCTTAACTCAGATTCACAGGTAAGATATATGTAAATAGTTTAATCTTATTAAATATTCCTTTAAAATTTTGTGTGGGACCCTAGCAGTGTTTATTCTAGGCCTAATTTTTCCCTTTGACTAAGATGAGACCCTCCTGAATGGTTTTAGTAACATGATGTGTTCCACTCACCTCTCAGTACAGGCACATTTTCTATCCCTGTGTGAGCACCTGGCACTGTTCACACAAATACTTTTGGAGAGTTCCTGCATTAACCTTGAACAGTTTCCTCACAAGTGTGTTTAGAACAGTCCTCTGCTGAAAACTTGAGGATAATACTCTACAGATTTCCAGGTTTTTTGCTTTTTGTTTTTTTCTATAAAGATCACTCTACTCTGGCACTCTGTCACATAAACATTAGTAATCTTGTTCTGAATCTCCAATCTGCCACCTTAACTCAGGTAATTCACTAGAATACATCTCAGATCATCTTTCATGTGCTCTACCAGAAAATTCTTTCAATGCTGTCAAGTGTGACAATAATAAATGGGGTTTCCTTTATTAATTTTCTATCTTTCAGGGGTTTCTGTCCTTCACTGCCTGGTATCTAATGTCTGGAAATCTGTTCTATTTTTTTTTCCTGGAAGTTTTCAATTTTGTGTTCAAAGAGAGTATGGTATGTAAGCTCTCACAGGCCCCCAGAAAGCCTCAGATTCTGGTATTCACACACTTGAGTTATTGCCCACACTTGAGTTGGGTTTGGATTTCATTTTTCACTTTTAACAATTAGAACAATACATAAGCAATTGGATATCACTTTTGATATTAGGTAATGAAAACACCCTGACTTCCCTGTTAGATACCTTGTTATATGCTTTCTATCACTCTATTATATGCAAGTCCTGAGGGTATCCAGAAGCTAGATTTTGAAGTCATCATTTGGATGAGGTCAGTTTTAAGTTCCTGGACTCTGATGAAAACAACATGAGTGAGCTTAGAAGTGGACCCTTTATTCCAGGTCCATTTGAGGCTTCAGATAGGATTGTATTCCTGTTTGAAAGTTTGAAGCAATGTAATGAAAAGCCTTCGGTCAAAGGAATTTGGCTAAGGTGCTCCTGGTATCCTGACTCAATAAACCATGAGATAATAAATTTTTCTAGCATGAAATTGCTTTACATAGGGTGTTATTTTTAGACAATGTTTTGCATTGAGTACTTTTTTTGATATCTGAAGGGATATGATGTCATAAAAACAGCAAAGAGAGAGAGAGAATGTGTATTTGAAAACTAATCAGGAAATTATGTTTCACTAAATTGATGGCTGTATTTAATGTAATCCCTGAGAACACCTAGAGTCCATTTCAAACCATCATTTCCCCCTCTCAGAAAAAAGATCTTTAGATAACTTAATTCAAGAAGAAGAAAAACTGGACCTTGCTACAAGAAACAATAATTAACTACTGAAAGATAATTCTAGACCACTATTTTCTTTCCTAAATCTTCTTCAATACACACATTTAAAACCTGTGATTAGTTGAGAAAAATCATTTATTCTATGGTTTGGAACTGCACAGCTGAACTATATAATTACACTAACAAATATAAAATGTATTCCACAATAACTGCATAAAATTGGACAGGTCATAGTTTGAGACAGCAAAACTCTACATATAATTTTGGTCTCTTCAGGTGAAACATGTGAAATATATCTATATTTGGAAACACAATATCCTGTCCAGTTTCCATGTGGTAGCTGATAGGTTTTATATTTATATAATGCAACAAATTTAATTAAATCCCAATAGAAATTTCTGAGTATTTGACATTACTAAGTGACCTAGAACATAAATTGTAAACATCATGAAATTGAGGAATTTTGATTAGAATTTCATACACAATTTTGCTCGTTCTTTAGACTGGAGATAGGATCTGTACTTTTGATCTGATTTTAGCATACTTAGCTCCTGGTTTATGTAGAAGTGGAGCTAAAACTCTGCTCTTAAATTCTATTGTTTTAGATTCCTAGGCTACTCAAGAAATACCATGAAATGGTTGGCTTAAACAAGGGGTTTTTACTAACTTATAGTTTGTTCCAATTCAAAACATCATTAAGGAAATGCTATATCCCCTAAGACTATGGAATTCTGGGGTGGCTGCTGGCTCTCCATGGCTCTTTGTCACATGGCAAGGCACATCACATAATCTCCTGATCTCTCCTCTCTTCTGGGTTCTGTTTCGATTTCTTGCTTCTTGTGACTTTGTCTTCCTCTGTCTGAATTCAGTCTACATATAATGGATTCCTTTAATAGTATTAAGACATATCCTGATTGAGGTAGGTCACATCTTAAATGAAGGTGACTTATCAAGGATCCCACTTACAATGGGCTCATATCCCAGGAATGGACTGAATTTAAGCACATTTTTTTCTGGAATACTTAGAGCTTCAAACCACCAAACCCAATGTTCTACTGACATTGCCCAATCAAAGCCCTAATCATAATTTAATCACCCCCAGAGGAACAGACCAGTTTTCAAACATAATTCAATATCTATTTTTGGAATTCATAAATAATGCCAAACTGCTACACCCCCATTTCTAATTATGAGATATATGTTTCCTACATATGTAACATAGGCAATTGGAAAAACCTCCACTGTACCCCTAGAGCAGCCTCTAGCACTCACATTGAAAGGCACCTTGCTTTATTAGAAGGCAAAGAGCATCAGGCTATTTTCAGTTAGTTTGGAGCAGTCTCTTTTCCATCATCCAGGTTGTTTACAGGAAGTCCAAGTAGTGGTGCCCTGGTGAACCTTGGTGCCTAGATTGTTCATAGGAGACTCATGTAACTGCTTTATTTGAAAATTTATGGTTTCTGCTAATTGTATTTGCACTGTTTTAGCTTGGGAGGATTTTTTTCCTCAGCTTTTTAAACATGTGATTATTGACCTGAAAGACTTACTAAATCTTTAGGTTCCATAGTAGCCCATTTTAGTTGTTTCCAATTTAGAATGGTGCTTAGTTTTTTTGAAAGACTATTTTAAAAAGTAAATTTAAATAAGGTAGAGGTTTCTTAGTTAAAATGTAAATATCTGAGAATTATTTAAAGATGTGAGTCTGTCATAATATTCATATACAGGCTCATTTGGTGTCTGGGTACATTGTTGATTTGTTCTCCAATTGATAATTTGGGGCAACTTTTCAGGTATGATCTTAAGAAATTTTGAAGTTTCCTAGTGAAATTTAAATGCTTCAATTTGTCACTAGCATTTCATTTTGAAAAGGCATTTAATAGATCTTTCCAATCAGCTTTGTCAATTTGGATTTTGACATAACTTTGTTAGCAATTTTGAAAATTATTTGATAGAGGCCTGATTATCTAAGCTCATGAGCCTGAATGATAAGGTTGAATTCTTTTGCAAAGCCTACTGTAGAAGAGGAGTTATGTTAATCTAAGATGTAGAAAAGGATGAGAGGTAGTGTTCAAAGGAGAGTTTATAAAGTAAGAAAAAAGTTCAGCATAATTTTTCAACTGTGAAAATGTACTGAGGTACATCTTGTTTTGTGTGCATGTGTGTGTGAATTTAGCATTTATTTCTTGAAGACAACCAATATTAGAATTTGTTATACATTTGGAAGCTTTCAAATACTGTTAAAAATAAATATCTTGCTTGAGTTCTTAGCTTTAGAACCTCTAAAGTCTTACTGAGTATGCAAATATCCTAACTTAGGCATAACAACAAGTCCCTATTGTGGACATTATAATTCAAGATTTTCACTAGTGTGCCAGGTCCAGTGGGATAAGATTTTACTGATGTATGACCATTATTTCAGAGCAAGAAACCAGCTGGTGTACTAGATTGCAGTGCACCATTAGAGTTCTTAGATGGATTGACACTCCATACAAATTATTAGGTAGATTTTAAAAAAAGAGTAAAAACAAACAAAAAAAAATTAGAGGAAACCAGTCCAGGAAATATTGGGGATTTACCCAAAGGTGATTAGTTAGAGAACTTCTATAAACATTCATTATGTTTCTTGGTCCAAATTATTGTTGCCAAATATTCAGTTCATAGGATCTTAAATGGTGTGGAAAGAATCTGTTGTATTTGCTCGTGCATCAGATGACTCTACATCAAAAAGATATAGAATGCCTTCAAAATCACACAGTGGAATCCATTGAGAATGCCACCAATATGGTTTATTCAGTTAAACACACTATAATTTGTCTATCCAGTTTGTGGTCATCCCATCAACCCCAATAAAATGGAAAACCATCAGAAAATTTGTAAAGGGAAGAGAAAAATGTTATGTAGCAATTGCCTAGAAGATAATAAAATTAGCTATTTATTTCAGCACAATATATTATAATCTAATAAAACATAAAACAAAATCGTGAATTTTGAGTGATACTAGGGCCCCAAGTTCTTATTAGATGTAAATTAAAATTCTTTCTTAATCAAGAACATTAGGGCTCCTTTTACTCAAATCTGAATGAGCCTCAAGATTCATTCCACTTTAAACAGATCTGTAGTTAATTAGAATTACCACCCTTATAATCTCTTCTTTAGCACTCAGACATATTTGCATTTTCCCCATTAGCTAACTAAGCAGTATGTCTCTTCATTGTTAATAATCTCTTGCCTAGTAGATTTCAAAATTGATTAATTGTTCTCATATATTTAGGCTATTTTTGCTTTTTCCTAAGTGAAAAACTCCTGTGACTTTTCCTCACTTTTAAAATAACAGATAATGCATTAAAGAACAAAATTTGTTTGCAAATTCACATTTCTTAAGTAACTTATGATTTATATGAACTATTTACTTCTTGTTTTGCTAATTATATCAAAGTTACTTAGATTACTTGCTCTTGAGCAAGTGTCCAAGCTATTGTGTATTATACAGGTAGGATTATATGTCAGTATAAAAACCAGAAAACATTTAAGGAATCTTACTTGTCTCTCAGAGACTGGGTAATTTTGGTCATGTATTTAGTCTACAAGTTGACATGGAGGTTTTTGTTAAAATCCTCAACAAAATACTTGCTAATCATATTCAAAAGCAAGTAAAGAGATAGACTCAGTCATCAAATACCTCCTACCTAAGAATATGAATTTGTTAAGGTAGTTCTGTGAAACTAAAGATATTGCAAAATATGTGATGACAAAAAAGCATATCTAATCTCATATGATTATTAACAAATATATTTAATTATGCCAACTCATTATATATGTGAGTATTTAAAATCCTCACTTCTAGAGGATAAATAGAAAGGGTAATGTAAAATACAAAATAATTCATAAGAATGATTAATCAGGTCTCAATAGATGGAGTAAGATTGGATTATTCAGAACTAATATGGAAAACATAATATTGAACACATACAAATATAGACAGTTGTCTCCATTACCAAAGCTCCAGATCCAAACTTAATATTCTAAACTAAAATTTGAATGTATCTTCATTTATACAAGTGATTTACTAGTGAAGAAGTAGTCTTGTGGTGTTTGAAGTTGTATGTACTCCAGAGAAACCCATTTGTAAATCTACTGCTTTCCTGTGGGTATAAAGCCATTGTAAGTAGGATATTTTGATGAAGTTATTTGAGTAAAGTCTTGATCCAACTCAATCAGAATAGTTCTTAATCCTGTTATTGGAGTTCTTTATAAGAGAATGAAAGTCAGACAGAGAGAGGAAACCCATGAAAGCAAGAAGCTGAAATCAATGAAACCTGGAAGAAGAGGGTGACACCAGCAGATGTCACCATGTGTCTTGTCACGTGATTAAGAGCCAGGATCACTGGCACTCAGCCAAAGAAGTCTATAGGAGGAAAGCATAGCTTTGATGAAACCATGGTTTGTGCAACTTCTTGGCCTCAAAACTATGAATAATAAATGTCCATTGTGTAAGCAGAACCCATATATAGTATTTGCTTTTAGCAGTTTAGGAAACTAAAATGGAGTTTTTACCAGATTTGGGGTGCGACTGTTGCAAATACCAAAAATGTGGAAATGGTTTTGCTTTTGGGTATTGAATAGAAGCTGGAAGAATTGTGAGCTTCTTGATAGGTAAAGCCTAGAATCCATTGAGGAGTCTTCATAGAAAATGGATGAAGCCTGAGAAGAAAATGATTAATGTATTATTGGAAACTGTAAGAAAGGCAATCCTTGTTTTAAAGTCTCAGAGAACCTGACAAAATTGACTTCTGATATTGGATGGAAAGCTGGAGTTGAGAGTGATGAAGTTGGAGAGTTAGTTTAGGAGATTTTCAAAATAATTTGGAAAGTGCTACCTGTTTCCTCCTTGATGTTTTATAGTTTCTGTGAGAGAAAGGTCCCCACCAGAAAGCTGCTGGAAGAATCTAGGAGAATTTTCCTTGATCATCTGGGATCAAGGAAAAGCCCCAGATATACTCCAGGGACCTTATCACTGGACTCCCTTGGGGGAATTGATGGGTGGGAGAATCAATCAAAACAGCAAATAACTGGGACTGGGACCCCTCCCCCAAACATTAGCAAGTAGGAGGAATTATTAATGGTTTAAAAAGCAAATGCAAAAGCTAAATCCTCACTTTATTTTTTCCTCCTTCTCTGCCTGGACCAGCCCACAAGTATACCTGGGAATCCATAATCTTTTATTTTCTCCTCTTCTCTCATTTCTTTAATAAACTGCTGGCCTAAATAAATTGGCATGTTCTTAAATTCTTTTATGTAACATAGCCAAGAACCTGGTAGAAATCTGGCAACATATATTGGTGTACCAGCCAGGAGGAGCAGGGTAGTGGTAAGTCTAAACTATGAATTACAGCCTGTTTAAAGCCCTCTTTTTGTTATTCATTTTCAATGGATTCCCCTATAGGCCCCCACAGGACATAATCCCCAGCTTAGGGTGGGGGGTGAGGCACAGGATCTCTCCTTGTCTGATCCATGTGCCCAGGCTTGTTGGACTTGACCCCAGCTGGGTGGGTGGGGACACAGGGCAGGGGTTCAAAGTAGGGACCTGTTAAGACAAAGGGTCATGGACCAAGATCTGAGTGCAGCAGAGCCACTTTTTCCAGCCTGGATCGGGTGTGTGTACCATAAATCCCTGGCTGTTATAGCAGCTACCCCAGCTCATGGAGCTGGCTGCCACTGCCTTATCCTGCCACCCCTCTCCTGATGGTGGTAGCTTTGGGGGTTAACATATGTGCCTCCTTGCACATGTCTGTACCTTTGACAGTCTGCTGTCCTACTAACCGTTACATGCTTCCTGGTCTTGGATGGGGCAAAAGTGATGGCAGGTAGGGCCAAGGTGGGTGCCATGGCTCTGCTGCACTCAGAGGTCCAGAGACTATATGGTCACATCTCTGTAAAGAGATAAGGAGATGCACCTCAAACTTAACTCCCTTTGAGAAACAATCTTCTCAGTTTTATACTCAGTTGTGCCTAATAAGGGGTGTGAATGGAGATCAATATCTAGGCCATTTACTAAACCTCTCACCTAGGAGCTAAGAAACCTCCTTAAATGCCATCAATTAAGATTAAAAAGTTCTTATAAAATGCTAAGGGTGTAAAATTTTCTCTTCTGTTTTAATCTGTGCTTAACTTTTAAATCTGTTTAACGTTGTCAGTCCGCTTGTGCCCAGGAAATCAGATTTTGAGTTTGCATGTTACAAATTAGATAATGGTGGAAGGTAACCTAAAAATGAGTCTTTAAATATGAATACTGTCTTGCAATTGTATTTGATGAATAAATCACAAGTGGAATTGGTTCAATTGCTAAAAAAGCAGAAAAACTTAACAAAGTTGTTATTAATAACATTCTTGTGTCTTAGTTAATAAAAGTGCCCATTTTTTAAAAGTAAAACTTTACTAGGACCAGTAACTAAAGTTAAGATCATTATATAGATTACTTTATAGTATAAAACAGCAGAAGGATAATATCTTAATTTACTATGCTAATTATTGTGATGATAATTGTAAGCTGAGTTTGCCTTTGCTTGTGGACAGTTCAGGGCTGGCTTCACCTTTGTGATGGTAACTACTCTATTCTCCAGTCTGTAGTCTGGCAGTGTATCCCCTTTGGCTTAGAGGAAGGCAAATTAGAGACACCCCTGTCTCCTGTCTTTCCACTGGTGCCAATAACCCTGCTCTGTCTCCTGTTTCCAAGTGTGGACTAAATTACTGCCTGGTGGAATTCTTGACCCTCAGGGTTGAATGTCTACTCTTCCAGTCCAGTGGCCACCAGAGTCTTGTTATCTCTGAGGACTGGGAAGTGGGGAAGTACTCCCACCTCATATGTTGGGGTCCCTAAAAGAACTCAGAGAAAACAGTTTCCCTGAGGCTTCAGTGACCTCAGGGAGTATATACGGGAAGTAGAACTTCCCATCCAAGGTCAGTCAAAGTAAAAAGGGGAAATAAGCAAAGTTCTGAAGTAAAGTAAAATCTTGTAAATTGTATTTTAAAGCATTGAGGACATTTTAGTTATAAACTAATAATTAGAGAACAAAATTTTTGTGCAAAACTGCATGGTCACAGGGCAAACCTGATTAATTAGAAATGGCCTTCAAAGAGATTTTTAAAATGTTATCTTACAGTTAAACTTATTTTGTAAGAGAATGACAATTATAAGAGAGAGTGAGTTGTGTGTTTCTGTGTCTAACTCTTTGTGCCTGTCTATTTCAGTGTACATATTCATATACCAAGACAATAATAAAAAATTAAGCAGTTATAATTATTCCATATCCACAGCAAAAAAAAAGTAACTTTGTAACAAGAGAACCTGTCAGAGGCCACCACAATCTGCATACTAAAATGGTGGTAAGGAAAGATAATCTTGATTCCATTGGGAATCATTTAAAAGGAGAAAGTAGTTTTTCTTGTATTGCTAAAGTAAAATACCTACTAATTAACATCATCATGGTAAAGGTGTAGAAATAAAATGCAAAGCACTGAAACGTTAAGTTCATTTAATATGTTATACATTGCTTTGGAAGTATTTAGAAACCGTATGAAAATTAAAAGAGATCAACTTTTGCATCATCAATTCCCCTTGTACATTCAAACTAGATCTTCAATACACTGCATCTTGCCTTTCCATTTGAGTTACTGGCTTGGTTTTTCACTGACCCTTAAAACCATAAAAGTATCTACTATATCTCTGTTTATGCTCCTGAAGTGGATGGAGAGTATGTTGCAGTTTCACACTCCTGCATCAGCCAGCAATAGCTGTATATGGCCAGATATCCAACGGACATTTCCCAAAGACTGGCTCTTTTTCATAGCACCAAAGGGTATCCAGCATACTGGCTGTGTGAAGGGCATACCGAGTGAAACAATGATTACTAAAGTGATATAAGTAGAACTTAAACACAATTGATATTACAACCTCCTCCCATGGAGAGATAACATGTATAGTATTGCAAACATGGAGCACAGATCTATTAACTGCAGCTCAAAGAGGAACTTCTGCATTAATTGCTACTATGTACTTTACCTATATCTCTTCTATTGTAGGTATGTGCCTGTTCATTATGGTGATATCCATTCTATTCCAGATATTGAACATGTTAGAAGACTTGGTGACCTTAATTCATTTTCTAAGTAGTTAGTGAACATGCCTATAAGATAAAGGAATGGCTCTCTACAGTATTGTTCTGTTTGCCATATGCTTTTCTTATTACCTAATTTGTCTTTGTGAGTTTATGTCTTAGGCAGTGCTTCCCCATACCTCTCTTAGCTGTCCCAATCATAGCCACCACTATGGAAAACTGGGATTGGCAATTTATACCAACCCCCCTTGTCTCTTACAATCTCTCCCTAGAGCTAACAGCATAAAAGAAACCAGCCTTTCCTTAGAAGCTCAAAGACAGAAAATGGACTTTATTGCTGCTGTGGTGCTGCAAAATCGCAGGGCACTTAACATGTTAACAGCAGCACAGGGAGGAACATGTCTGTTCCTTAAAGAGGGGTACTGTCTCTATGTAAATCACTTTGAAATAGTCCTAAACAACATTATAAACCTGGAAGATAAAGCCCACCATCTTTGGGAAGGTGCATCCATTGGAGACACCTGACCTTTCCTTACACTTGTGGTCCAATATCTTTTTAGTGGGACCACATAACTTCAAAATTCTAATTAAGTTAATTTCTTCCATAATCGATGCCTTGTTAACCATATGGTGATTACAGTCAGCTCCACCCATGGTGCCAGACTTATCTTCCCCCAACTGCAATAGAGTAGCAAGAGAGTTTTACATCTTGTCAGGTAGGGCCTATTGCCCCAACTAGCAGGAAGTAATTACATAAGAATGACAATCATCCTCAGCATCCCCTTAAAAATAAGGTTGTAAACCCTCTGATGGGGGAGTTGAAGAAGGCTAATTTAGGGAGACCTAGCAGAAAAATATGGCCATGAAACATGTGGCCATGGAATTCCATTTGGAATTCCTCTGAGAGAAAGACTCCCACCAGAAATCTGCTGGAAAAACCTGTAATAAGTTTCCTTGATCATCCAGGATAAATGAAAAGCCCTGGATATTATCAAGGGGCCTTGTTATTGGGTCTTCCTGGGGGGAAATGTCTCTTAGTAGTTTAAAAAAGCAAGCACACAGGCTAAATCATCCTCCCTATCCCCTTTTTTTCCTTCTCTGCCTGGAACAGTCTGCAAATATACCTTGGAACCTGTAATCTGTTATTTTCTCCTCTTCTCTCATTTACTTAATAAACTACTGGTCTAACTATATAGACATGTTCTTAAACATACCCAAGAACCTAGAGGAAACCTGGCAACAATAGGACTTTGAAAATTGAGATCTGAACTGAAGACATCTTCTCAGACCAAGAGAGTAAGCCCACTCATGTATGAGGAATTCTGTGAAATGTGTGGCATTTAGAGAGTGTGGTCATTCCACCCCATTGTTCAGGAAGAATTCTATCACCAAAGTGTTCTCAGAGGGTGAAGCCTGTGCCCTGGGGATTGCAAAAAGCCTGGCTGCTACTCTAATGCTTGATGAATGTGGGGCATTTACCCCAGGGATTTTAGAGTTTCTGACCACCATCCAGAAGCTTTCAGAGGGTGAAGCTTTCATGCAATGATCAGGGAAATCATGGCTGCTGCACAAGTACTTGGAAGGGGTGGGGCTGCCACTTCATCAGGCTCAGAGGGCAAAACATTGTTTCATAAATGACTTTCAGACATTGATATCTATATTCGTCAGCCAAAGGGGTGCTGATGCAAAATACCAGAAATATATTGGTCTTTAGAAAGGGTATTTATTTTGGGTAGAAACCTACAGTTACCAGGCCATAAAGCATAAATTTCTTACCTCAACAAAGTCTGTTGCTATGTGTTGGAGCAAGGCAACTGCTGACATTTGCCAAGGTTCAGGCTTCTTGGGTTCATCTCTTCCTAGGGCTTCATTTCTCTCAAGGCTTAGCTCCTCTGTTTCCTTCACAAGGTCAGCTGTAGACTATGAGGCTCTCTATGCTTTGCTTCTCTCCACAAGAATGTGAACCATCAAGTGAATGTATCGTCTTTTTTCCCAGAGCCTTCTCTCCTTCCTCATGACCAAAGTCGTCTGTGTGCTTACTCCCCTGGGCTCCAGCTTTAACACTCAGCATCAAAAGTCCAACATCAAAACTACTCCAACTCTGTCCTTTGTCATGCCTTTTATATTTGATTCCCCACCCACCAAGGGGTAGGGCTCAATGCCCTACTGATGTGGCCCAGTCAACACTAATCATAATTTAATCATGCCCAGATTAACAGACCAGTTTACAAGCATAATCCAATATCTATTTTTGGAATTCATAACTATATAAAACTGCCAAACTGCTACAATATCTAATGGAGTATGCCCTGCATGGTTTCAGAGATTTTTGTGAACTATGACCCTAGTTGTCCTTTCAATTTATCCTTATGGGAATTGAAATTTTTATATAATGCTTGTCCTTTCTCTGAATATTGGAAGCATATAACATGTTCCCTAGGACTGTCAGGTCCACATGCCTCAAGGCAGACCAAATCCATAACCATTTTTTTAATTATAATATTTATTGAACATCTTATTTTAATACATGTGCTAGACACTTTGCCCAGTGCTTCTTATGCATTTTCTCATTTAATTCTCACGAGAACCCTATTCTAGTTCTCTTGCTTTTCCTTATGAATTTTGAAATAAACTTGTTAATTTCTACAAAAAAATATGTACAGCAGTTTATAGATTAATTCAGAGTAAACTGATATAACCAATTTGATGAGACTTTGTACTAAAGCATTTCTACTGAAATGACTTAAGGCTTTTGGAATATTGTGATGTAATGAAAGTATTTTGCAAATGGAAAGAACTCTTCTTTTTTTAAGTCCAGAGGGTGAAGTGTGGTGGTTTGAAGCTGTATGTAGTACAGAAAAATATATTATTAAATCTAATCCATTCCTGTGGTTATAAACTAATTGTAAATATTTTCTTTTTAAAGGGTTAGTTTAGTTTTGATGTGACCCACATCCATCAGGTTTGGTTTTAATCCTATTACTAGAATAGTTTGTTAGCAAAAGAAATTCAGACAGAAACAGAGAAAGCTGTGCAAGGAAGAAGCTGAAATCAATGAAATTTAAAAGAGAAGGGAGAGACAAGCAGATACTGCAATTTGCCTTGTCGTATGACACAGGGACCAGGATCATAGGCAGTCAGCCCCAAAATGCCTGTCTTTGGGAGAGAGCACAGTGTTGATGTAGCCTTGTACATTTTACCCACCTCAAAACCATGAGTTGGTTTAAGCCATATCATTTCATCATATTTGTTTTGAGCAGGCTGGGAAATTAAAATAAGTCTCTAAAAGATTAAACTGTTACAATTCAAAGTTATGCATGTATGACTTTGTGTAAACCTTATATTGACTTATTAAAAGCTCCAAAATTTATTTTTAAAGCCCACATTTGCCCTCATTGGTTCAACTAGGCTCGATCATAATTCTGATAATTCAAGGTTCCTACCATGTCATTCATTACCCTAAGTAATCTACACTTAGTATTTTTTCTCTTACAGCAGATTATTATAAGGAACTTAAAACACTCTCTATTTATCCATTCAATTTTAAGTTTTTCCCATTCTTGACTTCAAGAATGGAGAGGTCATACATAGACCCCGAGTTGTACAATGCCTTGACTTTCAAAATATCACCAAGGCAATTAAGAGGACAGACGAATGGTCTTTCCAACAATATTTACAGGAAGAAATGATAGACTTGTTTGAAAAATTAGATTTTACTCATGGTTATCAAAATCCCTAAATATTAATGCCAAGTTGATGAAATATATATATTTTTAATTATTGCAAATGTTAATAAAAACACATAAACAAGCAATGATTCTACAAAAAATATATATCAGAGTTCTGTCTGATTTGGCATAGGCAAATTATTAATTATTAATTATCATTTTAAAGTCACTAAATGTAAAATAAGAAAAATGAAATTAGAATAATTGAAAGTAATGATGACCGTTCATTAAATTGCAACATTAATAGAGATTAAAAGTAAAATATTTTATTATAATTCATTAAAATACCATATTTGACAACAGATTCATATCCAATATATCTGTGACACTCCCAAAATTCCAAAAATAAAATTGATAAAATATTGAAACATATTTCATTAAAGAAGATATCTAATTTTTTCATACACATATAAGATAATAAATATGATTTACCTTGAAAATAAATTTTAAAGCTACTCTGAGATAACATTACACAATCCTCTATATTTCATTTAAAAATTAAGGTCTTAGAGTAAAAATGTTGGAATGTAGATGGAGTAGTTTGTGTTCTCATATATTCCTGATGGGATAATGAAATGTACTTTCACTTTGAAAAACAATTTGTCAGTACATACTATGAAAAAATGTACATCTACTTTTGATCCACCAATTTATCTTCTATATACTCAAGAAAAATGAATGTTTCTATCAACCAAAAGCATATTCAGTAATTTTTATAAGAAATTAATTTTCCTAATAACTAAAATCTGTTAGCAACCAAAATATACATTACTAGCTGAATGAATAAGTCAAATGTGGTCCATGTGTATGCTGAAATATTCCCACTATGAGATACATGTACATTATTGCAACACATTTTATAACATGATAGATATACAATCAGCAAAAGAAATGAGCTACAAAAGAGAACATACTGTATGATTCTATTTTTATGAAATTTGACTCATCAGACTAACCAAAATTAGAACTTCTGGGAGTATTAAATATGGTAACAAACAATTGCATATTCAAACAATATGTGTCTGGACAGAATTTCTTAAAGTAATGCTTCCATAATTTGTTAAGATGCCTTTTGCCTGTTGTTTTATTTTTTGAACTTGAAATAAAGTTTACTTAAAAAAATAAATAAATGGGATGGGAAGGAATAGCCTTTGGGCAGAGAGCTTACAGCAGCCAAGGCCCCGTGTTCATGTACCTGTGAAGTTTTAAGCTCCAAAGAAATATTTTTTGCAGGGATTCACTCCCAATTCTCCAGGAACAGCCAACATTGGGATTAGACTGTAATCCACTGGTCTGGGGGCTTGGAGAAAGTGAGTGGGTGTGACTGTCTGGACACATAACTCCCCACCTGTTGTCCCAGTTCCTCACCCAGCAAGGTTTTCCATCAGCTGTCTGATTTTACCCCTCTTGACACCATATTAAGGGCCTATACTTTGCATGAGGTAGGCAAAGCTTTTCACAAGCAGTGCATGTGGATAACACAGGACAGACCTTAAAACACTTTTCTTAAACCTCACCTCTCACAGGTACAGAAGGCATCTACACTTCAGGCTGCAGCTAGTCACATCCTCTACCACACACAAACACATACATAAACACACACCCCAGGCCAAAACAGCCTTCCCTTCTGCCAGAGGTTTCTCATGATTGTGAGTTTTCCTGTTCCAGGATACCAAGTTTTACTCTGCAGCATTTTCAGGGACATATTTAATGGGATAGAGGTAGCAGGCTGTGCTAATTTATCATTTTAGCATGAATTGGACCTCCATGTTATGTTTTCAACTTCATTTCATATAAAAAGTGTTTGCCAGAGCTCTGAGAAATGTTGAACCCCTCAAATGTGTGAGTCTTGAGACCTTCACTCATGGAAAACAATGGTAACATGGTAGTTGACTCCTTTAATCAAAATGTCAGCCTTCAGACAATCCTGAACACCAAGCTTGCTGTTAAAACCCTATTCTCCCTAGATTTTGGATGTGGTGGGAGGTGTGGGAGGTGGGCAACATGGGAATCCCAGTGGGTTCTGTGTAATATTTTAGGTAATCTAAGCACCTCTTAAAATATATGTATATATATATATGTATATATATATATATAACATTTTTGTAAGCAAATACACATATATGCATATATATTTATATATCATTTTGCAAATGTTT
>JAKSZT010053905.1:675224-702083 GCA_026826555.1 Tolypeutes matacus
TTTTCTACAATCTCTTTGATTTCAACTGTATTGTCTTCCATATCACTAATTCTTTCCTCTGCCTGTTCAATTCTGCTGCCATGTGAGTCCAGCGTCTTTTTCATTTCTTGACTTGTGTCTTTGTTCGCCATCATATCCATTACCTTTTTAGGTGTGTTAGCTATTTTTTCAGTATGTTCTCCCAGTGTCTTCTTTATATCCTTAATCTCTTCCTTCAGTTCTTTAAGTTGGTCCATGATATTTGTTTGGATAGCTTTGATTAGTTGTTCGATGTACTGCATTGCTTCCTGGTTTTTATTTTGTGCACTGGACTGGTCCATGTTTTCCAGTTTTTCAGAGTCATTTGTATTTTTCTGTTGCCCTCTGGTCATCATATTATCTTGATGGGTTTGTTCAGTTGATTAGCTTTTCTCTATGCTCTAGAATTTTATTTAGCTGTTGGTTCTGCGTGTGAGTTAAGTTTTCTCTTTGGCAGTTTTTCTTCTTATTTTATTTCCTTACTTCTTTCTATGTTCCCTTGAAGGCAAAAGGTTAGGGCCAGAGGAATCAAAAGATGTAAGGAAGGCAGAAGGATAATAGAAATGTTGATAAAAGTTAGAAGAGGGGCAAAATGAGACTTAATGAGATGAATATTTAACTTGTGTAGGCAGTGTAGAGTACTAGGAAAAAATATGGAGTTCTTATAATGGACTGGGAAAACAATAGAGGAATATATATATAGTGATTTAGAAGGCTAGAATTATGAGGAGGCAGAGAAATAGTAGAGAAAAGTCTGAAAGGAAAAAGTTAATACTAATAAAAAAAAAAAAAAAGAAAAAAGAAGAAGAAGAAAACAAAATAGATGGGATATAAATTGACACCCTTAAGTTGTGGGCCTATGAAAAAATGTTGTCTCTAAGAGCCAGAACAGAATACAGAAGGCAGAAACATGCAGGAAGGATAAGCGATAGTTTGTAATACAGAATCAATATATACAGCGAGTGGGAAATTACTGAATAAGAAGCCCAGCAAATAAGCGACCAGCTGGCAGCACCTATTTAAAAAAAAAATAGAAGGAAAAAGGAAGGGGGGAGGAAAATGGGAATAATAGCAATAGACCAGAAAGTAACAGAGAGAAAGCAATGATCCACACAGGCAAGCAGTCAAACAGAGCTAAGGGGGGTCAATGATTCCCCTAGGGTCCAAGTGGATCCTTCCTGCCTACTTGTGTTTATCAATGAATTACCCCACAGGGTTCTATATGCAGGTCCTGAAGCAGCTTTTAGCTATTAAACTAAATTAAAAAGAATTTATTTTTCAATTGTTGAGGTGACCTCACTTTTTTTTTTTTTTTTAGCCAAATGCAGGACCCAAAATAATTCCTCTTCTAGACCAACCCCCTTACGGAAGGGACCCTAGCTGGGCCCGTGGAAATTAATCAAGCACGTCCCACTTTCCGGACTCCCCAGGTTAGCTGAAACTCTGATGTTAGTCAGTGAGGAGTGCTAAAGACGGCGGATTCCGCCCCTTCTGGCGCCGAGCTCCAGCGTCACCGGGCTGCTCAGTAAATCAGTTTGAGTGCAGATTCGCGTCTGCTCTCAGCCTAATGCTGTTTCAGGTCGGCTTATCTGCTCTCCAAAGCTATGGGGCGGTGCAGACAGCCAGATCGATGTCTAAAAATATAAAATACCCTTCCCTGTCTTCCAACTGAACCCTCCCTTCTTTGGGAAGTGTCCCTTCCTCCTGGCTCCGCAGCGGCCCGGGTCTTATCCCTGGGTGGCTAGGGAAATCAGCTCCGTTCCCGACCAAAATCCCCCCTCCGGTTCACCGGGTGCTGACTAGCTTGTTTGCTCTGTTCACACAAGGTCCAAGGGGCGCCAGGCAGCCAGCTCCCCAGAAAATAAAACTTTTTTGCCCCCGCCCGCGGCTCCAAATGGCCGTTTTATTTTTTATTTCCGTAACCGCGGGGCTCAGCTGCCTGTGCCAACCTCCACCGGCAGCCTCAAAACTCACGAATCTCCACCGTTCGGTCCACGCCGCCGATCCGCGCAGATAGATGTCCCAAGCTTCTCACTCCACGGTGCACAGCACAGACCCCCGGGCAGGACCCCGTCCCCAATCCGCCTTGCTCTGGGAGCTTGCAGTGTGCGCCCTCCTACACCAACGCCATCTTGCCGCCTCCTTCCTTAGTTTTTGATTGAATGCTTGCTTGTGTGTTTGTTTTTCTTTCCTCTTACTTCTCCTCACCCTTTTCTTTCTTCTTTAATTAGGTGCTGCTGGCTTGTTTCTGGTTTGCTGCATTTACTCTTCCTTGATTTTGCTTTTCTATGTATACTGATTTTATCTACCAATGCTATCTCTTTTCCTTACTTCATCTTTCTATCTTCTGCTTTATGTTATTGTTCTTACATTCCATGACATGTCTATTCAATCCTTAAAACGTATGGTTTTTATTTCTATCTCATCTATTCTGTTACCTTTCTTTTATTAACTATTTTTTCTTTTTGTCCTTTCTTTTCTCTTTCCCTCTCTTCTCATCAGTCTGGCCTTTTAATTCATTCTACATATTTTTCCCTGTTCAGTTTCTCATTTAGATTTAGGTTCTTCACTTTTTTTTTTATTACTATTACTTTACACTGCTTACATGAGCTAAATTTTCATTTTCCTAGGTGGTATAAAGTTTCTTTTCTAACTTTTACTATTATTATTATTATTATCCTTTTTCTTTTCTTACTTCTACACTTTCTCTAGTTGTAATCATTTTCCTTCAAGGGAACATAGAAAGCAGCAAGTAAATAGAACAAGAAGAACAAAATGTCAAAGAGAAAACCTAACACACATTCTAAAACAGCAGCTAAATAAAAGCCTAGAGTATAAAGAGAAGCTAATCAACTGAATAAACCCATCAATTAAAAAGATGACAGACAGTAACTAAAAAAATTACAAACCATACCAAGAAAAAAGAAGGCATGTCGTAGTCCACTGAACAACCCAAAAACCAGGAAGAGATACAGAACATTGAACAAATGATCAAATCTCTCCAGACAAATATCACAGACCAACTTAATGAAGTGAAGGAAGAGATTAAACATATTAGGCAGCCACTGGGAGAACATACTGAAGAAATTGTAAACATACAAAAAAGATAATGGATGTGATGGTAATGAATGGCACAGTACAAGAAATCAAAAAGCCGCTGGAAACACATAAGAACAATTTGAACAGGCAGAGGAAAGAATTAGCGATATGAAGACAGTACATCTGAAATCAAACAGATGATAGAACAGATAGATAAAAAGAAAAAATCCAGCAGGGACTTAGGGATTTGAACAACAACATGAAAAGCACAAACATATACATTATAGGCATTCCAGAGGGAGAAGAGAAGGGAAAGGGGACAGAAAGAGTGTTGGAGGAAATACTAGCTGAAAACTTACCAACCCTATATAGAGAGATGGATGTACATATCCTGAAAGCACAGTGCACCCCTAAACAGTATAAATCCCAACAGGCCTACTCCATGCCATATACTTGTCAAAGTGTCCAATGCTCAAGACAAAGAATAAATACTGAAGGCAGCAAAAGAAAAGAGAGCCATCAAACACAAGAGAAATTCAATAAGATTAAGTGATGATTTCTCATCTGAAACCATGGAGGAAAGAAAGCAGTGATATGACATAGTTAAGGTACTAAAAGGAAAAACATGTCCAGCCAAGAATTGTCTATCCAGGAAAGCTGGCATTCAAAAATGTTGGAGAGTCCAAAACATTCACAGATAAACAGGAATTAAGATAGTATGATAATAAGAAACCTGCCCTTCAAGAAATGCTAAAGGGATTTCTGCAGGTTGAAAGGAATAAACAGAAGAGAGATAGTTGGAGGAGAGTGTAGGAACAACTATAAAGACAAAAAGAAAATAAAAACAACATATGACATACATAATCCCAAAGAAAACATGGCTAATATAAGTAATTCCTTGAGAGTAATAACATTGAATGTTAATGAATTAAACTCATCAGTCGAGAGAAACAGATTGACAGAATGGGTAAAGAAATATAAACCATCTCTATGCTGTCTACAAGAAACTCATCTTAGACCCAGGGATTTAAGGAGGCTGAAAGTGAATGGCTCGAAATGAATCTTACAAGCAAACAATAACCAAAAAATGGTGGGATTAGCTATACTAATATTGGACAAGATAAACTATAAATGCAAAACTATTGAAACAGACAAAGGTGGACACTATAACATTAGTAAAAAGGGTAATCTTTCTAGAAGTAAGAACAAACATAAAAACTTAGGCACCTAACCAGGGCACCTCAAAATACATGAAGGAAACACAGGAAAAACAAATAGAGAAATAGATGCCCCTACCCTACAATTATAGTGGGGGATTTAATACACTGTTATCACCATTAGACAGAACATCTCAACAGAAAATTATTAAAGAAACAGTGACCTTGAATAATACTTTAGAGGATCTGGACCTAATATACATATACAGAACACTACATCCAAATACAGTGGGATATACATTCTTTTCCAGTGCAGATGGATCATTCTCCAGGATAGACCTCATGCTAGTACACAGAAAAATTCTCAATGAGCTCAGAAAGATTGAAATTATACAAAGTAATTTCTTTAACTAAAATGGAATGAAATTGGAAATCAATAAGGACCTGAGAACCAGACTAGGCATAAAAATATAGAAGGTAAATGATGCACTCTTAGACAAACAGTGGGTCAAGGATGAAGTCTCAAAAGAAATCGGTAACTACCTTGAAATGAATGAAAATGACAACACAAAATATCAAAACCTATGAGATGCAGGAAAAGCTGTACTGAGAGGGAAATTCATACCTGTAAGTGCACATATTAAAAAGAAGAGGGGATTATGGGAACATGGCCAATGGGTTTGACATATATATTTTAGCTCTAACTAAAATAACAAAGAAAAATCCAGAGGCTCCATGGGGACCTGCTTTGGGGCACAGCAAACAAGGACACCATATACCAACTTCCAGAAGAGCGAGGGTCGGAGACACGAAGATGCCAAAAGAAGTAATTGTCAGTTATTAAACCTCCCAGCTTGTGGGTATGGCTCCCCTCCCCCACCACTGAGATATTAAGTGAGAGTAAAACACCTGTCAAATTGTATCTAATTGAGAGTAGAGGAGACGTACACTTCCATGAGGAGTGCTCTGAGTCATCTAGGAGGGTACTGGACAGATAGGGAAGCCAGGAATTCGGGTGTTGTTAACCTTGGCAGCTGGAAGGGGAAAACATACTTGACCCTCAGGGAAGACAGATTAGGTGGAGACCCTAGCCCCCTTCTCCAAATGGGAATGTGATGGCAGACTTCTTGCAAGGAAGAAGAGTCTGGGAGAGGGGAGAGTGATTTTTTTTTTGCAGTGAGTTTAGCCAGCTGGGCCCCCCCTTGAATATTGGAAGGGACCCTGACTCACAGGGAGAGTGGAGGGGGATTATCTCAGGCTTCTAGTCATGCCCAGCCTCCTAAGTAAAGAAAGACATTACATCAGTGAGGAGGCAGAGACAGCATCACTCCATCTGAAGCAGGGGATCTAACATGTCCAAAGGAAAAGGGTCAGATTGCTTCTGAAAGGCTAATTAACCTAAGAACTCAGAGGAACTCAGTGGGAGAATTCCTGACTAACATATATGAGGTCCCTGGTCCAATTCCTGGCTATTCCTTGAGAAGAGACCCACCAGGTTATAAGGCATCCAGTTGAAACTTTATGACGGGGAACATATAGACATTTTCTTTGTATTAGCTTTTCTTGGATCTCTTATTTAAAAAAGGAAAGTTCATTTTCTTTTATTTCCCTTACTTTACTCACTAAAACCCAGTTTAAAACCTGCAGAGGGTAGGCTGCAGGATGAGTGATTGAGAAACACCATCATCCTGGGAAGATCCTTAGAGGTCTAAAAAAGAAGGCTGTTTTTCTGTGTTTATTATTATTATTTTCTTCTGGCTCCTTTTTTTTAAAAAAAAAAAAAAAACACAAGTTGCTGCTGTTTTATTTCTTTCTTACTTTGTATCCCCTACTTTTCTTTTTCTGCTTGTTATTTTGCTTTCTGTTTCATTTATTCTTTTGATTACTGATCTATTCTACCTACGTTATTACTTTTCACTCTTTCATCTTTATATCTTTTATTTTCTATTGTTATTCTTTCATTCCAACTCTTTATTTCATCTCCAGTTTTTCTTGTTTGTATTTCTCCGTTTCTCCCTTTTTCTTGGTATACTTTGTATTTTTTTAAACTTTTTCTTTCTCTGTTCTGTTTTCTTTTCCACTCCTCTCAACATTCCAGCAAAGAAGAGAGAGCTAAAATCAAAGACCTAACTGCACACCTTGAGGAACTTGAAAAACAACAACAAACTAACCCTAAAGGAAGTAGAAAGAAGGAAATAATAAAGATTAGAGTAGAATTAAACAAAATAGAAAATAAGAAAGGACTGGAAAAGGTAAACAAAACCAAAAGTGTTTTTTTGGGAAGATCAATAAAATTGACAAACCCTTAGCCAGAGAACAACAACAAAAAAAATAGAAGATGCAAATATACAAAATAAGAAATGAGAAAGGGCATATCACCACTGATCCCACAGAAATAATGAGTATCATAAAAGGATACTTTGAAAAGTCATGTGCATAAAAGAATGATAATTTAGAGGAAATGGACATATTCCTAGAAACTCACAAGCAGCTGACATTGAGGAAAGAATAAATTGAAGAACTCCACAATCCAATTACAAATTAAGAGATAGACTCAGTCATTAAAAACCACACAACTAAGAAGAGCCCGGGACCAGGCAGCTTTATGAGTGAAGTCTACCAAACATGACAGAAAAAACTGACACCAATCCTGCTTAAACTCTTCCAAAAAATAGAAGGTCCATTGCCTAGCTCATTCTATGATGCCAGCGTTACCCTAATAGCAAAGTCAAAAAAAGATACCACAAGAAAGGAAAATTACAGACCAATCACTCTAATTAGCCTAGATGCTAAATTCATCAACAAAATACTTGCTAATCACATTCAATAACATATCAAAAGAATTATACACCATGACCAAGTGGGTTTCATCCAAGATATTCAAGGATGTTTCAACATAAGAAAATCAATGTAATACAACATATAAAAAGATTGAAAGAAAAAAAATCACATGATCTTCTCTATAGACATAGAAAAAGCATTTGACAAAATACAGCACATTTTCTTGATAAAAACACTGCAAAAGATAGGAATAGAAGGTAACTTTCTTAACATGATAATAGGTATATATGAAAAGCCTACAGCTAACATCATCTTTGATGGTGAAATCCTAAACACTTTGCCTTTAAGATCAGGAACAAGACAAGGATGACCACTATCACTGCTCCTATTTAACATTGTCTTAGAAGTATTTGCTTGAGCACTGATGCAAGAAAAAAATATAAAAGGCATCCAAATTGGAAAGGAAGAAGTAAAAATTTCACTAATTGCAGATGACACGATCCTATACTTAGAAAACCCTGAGAAATCTAAAACAAAGCTTCGAGAACTTATATGTGAGTTTAGTAAAGTGGCAGGCTATAAGATCAAGGCATAAAAATCAGTAGAATTTCTGTACACCAATAATGAGCAATCCAAAAAGGAAATTAAAAAAAAATACCATTTACAATAGTAACTAAAAGAATCAAATACTTAGGAATAAATTTAACTAAAGATGTAAAGGGCTTTTATACAGAAAACTACAAAACACTGTTAAAGGAAATCAAAGAAGGCTTAAATAAATGGAAGAATATTCCTTGTTCAAGGGTAGGAAGGCTAAACAACATTAAGATGTCTATCCTACCCAAATGAACCTACAGATTTAATGCAATCCAAATAAAAATCAGCACAGCATTTTTTAATGCATTAGAAAAACTAACTACAAAATTTATTTGGAAGGGTAAGAGGCCCTGAATCACCAAAGATATATTGAAAAAGAAAAATGAAATTGGAGTTATCACACTACCTGGCTTAAAACATTCTACAAAACTACAGTGGATAAATCATCATGGTATTGGCACAAGGATAGACATATCAACCAATGAATCAGAATTGAGAGTTTTGATATATATCCTCAGATGTACAGTCACCTGATATTTGACCAGGCCACCAAGCCCACTCAACTGGTAGAGTATGGCCTCTTCAACAAATGGTATCTAAGAACTAATTATCCATATTCAAAAGAATGAGAGAGGAACACCATCTTACACCATGTATAAAAATCAACTCAAGATGGGTCAAGGATCTAAATATAAGATCCAAGACCATAAAGACCTTGGAAGGTAATGTAAGGAAGCATCTACAGGACCTTGTAATAGGAAATGGTTTCATGAGCTCCACACCCAAAGCACAAGCAGAGAAAGAAAAAATAGATAAATGGGATCTCCTCAAAATTAAAAAATGTTGTACCGCAAAGGATGCTATCAAGAAATTAAAAAGGTAATCTACCGAATTGGAGAAAATATTTGGCAACTATATATCTGAAAGGAGCCTAATATCATGCATATATAAAGAAATCCTACACCTTAAAAATAAAAAGACAAACAACCCACTTAAAAATGAGCAAGTCCTCTCTCTAAGCCAAACTCAGCATATGAATGTACTACCTACCTGCCAGCATGGAACATGACTCCTGGGGATGGGCCTCTCTGGCAACGAGGGATTAACACCAAGTGCCAAATGGCAATAAGACTGGAAAAAGACCTTGAACAAAAAGGGGGAAAGGTAAAGATAAAAGAGTTCATGTGGCTAAGAGACTTCAAAGAGTGTCGGGAGGTCATCCCAGAGGTAACGCTTACGCACACCTCAGTAGAATCTCATAGAACACCAAAGTGGATATCAATCCACACAGAGGGGATCCTGAGGGCTCTGGAGACACCCAGATCCTATATAAGGGGGAATAGCTCCAGAGATTGATGCCTTATCAGTGGGCTCTATTTTGGAATCTGTGCTCCTGAGACTGACAGAGTTGGACTCAAATAAGTCCTCCCTGCACATGGTCCATCAGTCCCTTCTATTCAAATGCATATGTGATGGTGGAATTTGTAGGTGTACTTCCAGGGACTGGAGCCTCTGGCCTGCCCATGTGCCAGCTGTGCCTGGAATCTTGGTGGAGCTGCAACTCCTACTCTACAGCTCAATGGACTCACCCAAGTCACCTGGTGAGGAGACGATGATGGACAACGGCCATCCCAGGGGATGGAGAGAGCCTGCAACTACAGGCAGGATAATCCCATCCACCGTATCCATGGGATATAAGCCCCCTCTCACTTGGAGGTGGAGTGGAAATCACCATCCCAGACTCCTCAGGATTGGGGGAAACGCTATGGACTAGAGTGGACTTAATTGTATTCTGTTGTAGACATATTGTGATTCAAGCAATAGAAGAAATTATGACAGTGAGTTGGAGCCAGTGGCCACTAGACAATTTATGGGCAGGGAAGGGAAAGTCAGTTGTAATACAGGTGCTTTTTCAGGACTTGGGAATTATCCTGAATGACATTACAATGACAGATATAGACCATTTTACATCAGCATATAACATGCAGAACTGTGTGGGAGAGAGTGTGGTCTACAATGTGAACCATGGTCCATGTTTAGTGGCAAAGCCCCAGGATGTGTATATCTATTGCAGGTAATGTGCCACACTAATGAAAGATGTTTATGTGGGAGGTTATGGGAGGTGTGGGAGGTGGGGAACATGGGAATCCCTGTAATTTTTGTGTAACATTTATGTAATCTAAGCATCTTTTAAAATATATATATATATATATAAAACATTTATGTAAGCAAATGCACATATATGCATATATATTTTTATATCATTTTACAAATATTGGTTTATATTGTGAAAAATTTTATTTTTACCCTCAATAATATAAAATAAAATGGGCAAGTGACTTGAAAAGGCACTTCTCAAAGGAAGAAATACAAATGGCTAAAAGCATATGAAAAACCCAACCCCCCTCTGTTTAAGAACATATTTGGCCTCCTCAGAATGAGAGTCCGACTCCTTCCCACTCATTATGTGTGTCTCCCCCTGCACAATGCAGCACACTATGACAAAATGATCACTTGCACATTCCCTCGGAGTCTATCCCAGATGCACCCTTTCCCAAATGCTACCACCCATTCAACACCCTAAACCAATAACATTTCCTTGTCATATTGTCAATAGAGTTTACTCAACATTGTAGTTACACCCATGTACACACTTACCCCCAGTATTCACCTATCCCTCCCCCAACTGACCTCCTAGTTCCTTGAACCATCATACCCATACTACGCACCCTACATCCCTGACAAGCTTGCACCAGCCAAGCCAATAGTATCCCTATTCTGCTGTCATATCTCTTCATTGCGCAACTATGCACTTCCATCTTATCATAGATTTTGCCTATATGGGCGTTGCAAACCTGGAGCAGGCTTCTAGGCAGTGTGTGAGAGAACACTCTGTCATAATGCATTGTATCAGTTGGTGGAAACCACATAATGAACGGGAAGGTGTTGGATTCCCATTCTTAGGAGGACTTATTTGTTCACAAGTAGAGAGATGGGAGTCTTTCTAGAGCATGGGTGGTTCCTAATAGGGGAGGACAAGCCAGTGTGTCACCCAAGGAGTGAAGCCAAGGGGTCGTCATGGATCCCAATGGGAGGGGAAGGGAAGAAAAAATAGATCAAACAGGGGTATTTAGTGGGCAGTGGATGTGTTTTACATGATCTTACAATGATTGACACAGGACATGGCAAATATCATCAAAATTTATAAATGCGTATGGTCTACGATATAAACTATTTTACATTTACCATTTACAAGACCATGTTTAGTACCTATGTTTCACTATTTGCATATCAGTTTTAACAAAGGTACCATTCACATATAAAAAGATATTAATATGGAGGATAAGAAAGGGAAAGGATATTGAGTATATGAGAGTCTCCTGTATTCTGTGTGTGACTTTGCTGTGACCTAAAACTTCTTTGAAAAAAAAAAGAAAAATAGTGAGACACTGTGGAATAAGTGGGAGAAGGTGCCACGGTACAGACAGGACACTGGATATTGCAGTTATGAAAGGCAAAATGTCAAAAGAAATTTTTAAATATTTCTCAATTTTTAATATTCCAATATTGAAATTTTATTATATTTCTTGTTTTTTTTTAATTTTTATGTATTTTATTTCTTGTATTTAACATTATTATTATTGTTCCATTTTCCTATTCATTGTATTTGTCTACAGTAATGGCTACATTTTTGAAGAAGCTTTGGGCCATAGAAGGGTTACAACTGGGATGGGGGAGGGTCATAGGTGTGGGGAGTCAGTGAAGAGGGATGCATGGGAGGAAGTTCACATGAGCATAAATATAAGGTAAATAAAAATGTTCAAATGCTCATGGGGCATTGTCACAGGTGGTGGAGACTCACACAATAACTGAGAGAATACTGATTTCCCCTTGTGGAGAGCTCTGCCACATTTTCTAAAGGAGCAGCAACAGTGTGCCAAGTGCAGGGACAGTGACTGGTGAAGGAGTATGATCCACTGATGGGCCATTGATATTGATGATGAGGCTTATGAGCCTTTACTCTTGAAATTGAAACTTAGCTTATTGTTATGGGATGTTTAAGGGTTGCCTCCAGAGAGCCTCCTTGTTGCTCAAATATGGCCTCTCTCAAAGCCAAACTTAGCATATGAAGGCATTATCTTCACCCCAGTGTGAGGCATGACTCCCGGTGATTAGCCTCCCAGGCACTGAGGGATTGCTAAGGAGCACCAACTAGCAATGCAAATGAAAAAAGACCTCAAATAAAAGGGAGAAAGGTAAAGACAAATGAGTTTATATGGCTAAGAAACTTCAAGGTGAGTCGGGAGGTCATCCCAGATAAAACACTTACAAACATCACAGCAGGATATGGTAGCCTGTCAAAATGGACACTACCCCAAATAGTGGGGCTCCTAAGGGCTCTGGAGACACCAAGTTCTGATGGTCAGGGTAGATAGCTCCAGAGTTTGGTGCCTTGCCATTGGGCCCACCTTTGGAGTTTGCACTCCTGTGAGTGACAGAGTTTGACTCAATTATGCTTCCCTGCACATGGCTCATCTGTCCCTTCTATTTAAACCTATACTTGGTGCTGGAGTTTGTAGGTGTATGTCCAGAGAGTCGAGTCTTTGGGCTGTCCATGTGCCATCTGGGCCTGGAACCTTGGTGGAGTTGCAACACCTACTCTAAAGCTCATTGGATTCACCCAGGACAAATGGTAGGGAGATGATGATGGACAATGGCCATCTCAGGAAAGAGAGATGGTCTGCAGCTGCAGGCAGTATATCCCCATCCATCTTCCCCATGAGATACAAGGCCCCTTTCAATTGGAAGTGGAGTGGACATCACCATCCCAGAATCCTCAGGATTGGTGAAAGAGCTATGGACTAGACTGGACTTACTGGTATTCTACTATAGATAAATTGTGATCCTAGCACTGGAAGAAATTACAACATTGATGTGGATCCAGTGGCCATGGGAGTCTCTGGGGGCAGGGAGAGGGAAAAAGAGTTGCAGCACTGGGGCTTTTTTGAGGCTTGGGAATCATTCTGAGTGATGTTGCAATGACAGATATAGGCCATTTTATTTCATCACATAACATGCACAGCTGTGGGGGTGTGTGTGTGTAGACTACAATGTGAACTATGGTCCATGCTTAATGGCAAATCCTCAGGATGTATTCATCAATTGCAATGAATGTGCCACTTTAATGAAGGATGTTTATGTGGGAGGGTGAGGGAGGTGTGGGGAGTATGGCATATGTGAATCCCTATATTTTTTGCGTGACATTTATGTAATCTAAGTATCTTTTAAAATTTTTTAAAAATTAAAAAAAAAGAAAAAAGTGGTAAAATCAAAGACTTAACTGCACACCTGGAGGAATCATTAATGAAAGAAGAGATTGATGAACTCAACAGAACAATCACAAGTAAAGAGATAGACTAAGTCATCAAAACACTCCCAACTAAAAAGAGCCCAGGACCTAAATATTCACAGGTGAATTCTTTCAATCATCCCAGAAAGAACTTACACCAATCCTGCTTAAACTTCCAAAAATTAGATGGAACATTGCCTACATCATTCTTTGATGCCAACATTACCTTAATAACAAAGCCAAATAAAGATGCCAGAGGAAAGGAAAATTGCAGACCAATCTCTCTAATTAACCCAGAGGTTAAAATCCTCAATAAAATATTTGCTAATCATATTCAACAACACATCAAACGAATTATATATCATGACCAAATGGGTTTCATCCCAGGTATGCAAGCATGGTTCAACACACAAAAAAGAAATCAATGTAATGCAATGCATAAGGAGATTTGAAGAAAAAAAATCTCATGATTGTCACTATACATGTAGAAAGAGCATTTGACAAAATACAGTACACTTTCCTGATAAAAACACTGCAAAAGATAGTTACAGAAGGAAACTTTATGAACACAATAAAGCGTATATATGAAAAAACCCAAGGCTAATATCATATGCAATGGTGAAATCCTAAAATCTTTCTCTCTAAGATAGGGAACAAGACAAAGATGTCCACTATCACTGCTCCCATTTAACATTGGCTTAGAAGTACTTTCTCAAGCACTGAGGCAAGAAAAAGAAAGGAAAAAAAAAAAAAGGTTTCCAAATTGGAAAGGAAGAAGTAAAAATTTCACCATTTGTAGACAACATAATCCTATACATAGAACTCCCCTGAGAAATGTAAAACAAAGCTTCTAGAACTTATAAATGAGTTCAGTAAAGTCTCAGGTTATAAGATCAATGTGTAAAAATCAGTAGCATTTCTGTACGCCAATAATTAGCAATCTGAGGAGGAAATCAAGAAAAAAATACCATTTACAATAGTAAGTAAAAAGTTCAAATAACTGGGAATAAATTTAATTAAAGATGTAAATGACTTATACACAGAAAACTTCATATACTGTTAAAGGAAATTAAATAAAGAATTAAATAAATGGAAGAATATTCCCTGTTCATGGATAGAAAGACTAAATATCATTAAGATGTCTATCCTACCCAAACTAATATACAGATTTAATGCAATCCCAATAAAAATCAACACAACATTTTTTACTGAATTGGAAAACCAACTATGAAATTTATTTGGAAGGGCAAGAGGCCCCGAATAGCCAAAGAAATATTAAAAAAGAAAAATGAAATTGGAGAAATCACACTACCTGAATTTAAAATATACTACAAATCTACAGTGCTCAAAACTGCATGGTATTGGCACAATGATAGGCATACTGACCAATGGAACCTAATTGAGAGTCCTGATATTGATCCTCACATATACAGTCATCTGATATTTTACAAAGCTCTCAAGCCCTCTCAAGGCCCTCAAGCATCTTCAACAAATGGAGCTTGGAAAACTGGATATCCATATCTAAAAGACTGTAAGAGGAATTCCATCTCATACTATACAAATATCAATTCAAGATGGATCAAAGACCTAAATATAAGAGACAAGGCCACAAAGACTTTGGAAGATAATGTAGGGAAGCATCTACAGAATCTTGTAATAGGAAATGGGCTTCAAAAACTTCTCACCTACAACATGAGCAGTGAAAGAAAAAATTGATACACGGGAACTCCTCAAAATTAAAACCTTTTGTACCTCAAAGGAGTTTGTCAAGAAAGTGAAAAGTTAGCCTACATAGTGGGAGAAAATATTTGGTAACCATAGATCTGAGAGACTAATATCCAGCATATATATAGAAATCCTATATCTTGAAAATAAAAAGACAAACAACCCATTTAAAAAATGGACAAGTGATTTAAAAATAAATGCACTTATGCTAATTTCATCCACCTATTGATTCTCCATGGTTTTTAGGGATTATATGTCTTTATCTTCATGGTAAAGGCAAATTTCCCCAAAATCCCCAAATCTACCATGGTGGCTGAATGCCTGTTTGTGAAAATGGCTGCTACATGGGAGCTCAGAATCTTGTATGTCATACTATTACTACTGATATACTTAGCAACCCTGACACTTCCCATATCACAGCAATCACATGGATCTGAAGCTCCACATGCCTGTGTATTTCTATCTTATGAATCTGTTTATCTTGGATATGTGCTACATATCTGTTAGAAAACTCAAAAAATTTGTCATCCTCCTCCTTGGCAACAAAGTGATCTCTATGGTAGGATGTGCAGCTCAGATTTACCTTGTGTTTGTTTTTTTTTTTTTAATTGTGGGTAAAAATCAAAATTTTCACAATACATACCAACATTTGCAAAATGATATATAAATATATATGCATATATGTGCATTTGCTTACAAAAATGTTATTTATGTATATATATAAATATATTTTAAGAGGTGCTTAGATACCCAAAATATTACACGGAACCCACTGGGATTCTCATGTTGCCCACCTCCCACACCTCCCACCACATCCCACACAAACATCTCCCACAAGTGTGGCCCACCACCCTCAATGGACTTACACATCCTGGGGCCTTGCCACCAACCATAGACTCAGTTCACACTGTAGACCTTGTGTTTTTATTTGCTACTGCAGAGATACTGTTCCTCACTGACGGGGCCCATGAATGTTCTGTGGCCATCTGCCAGACCCTCCACTGTGCTATGACCATGAAACCTTGGGCCTATGTCCAGATGACTCTGGTTTCAGTAATAAATGACCTGGCCCACTCAGGATTCCACACTGATAATGCATCCTGGCTGCACATCTGTCAATTCAAAATATTTTGTCTACAAGCTTCCTTTTATTTCATTAAACATTTAATAAAATAATACTATGGTCCCTCATATAGAACTATGCTTGTATATATTATTTATGCTTGTAATTACAGAAAAGGATTGTGGAGCTACTTATATGCAAATATCATTGAATATGACCACAAAATACATTTAAATAGAGGCCCTTAAATTTCATTCCTCACACATCAATTGATATCCCATTTTATACAATTCAATTCAGAAACCAATTCTCCAATAAAAATAGCAATTGTTACCACTATACTTTATAAGGCTCATGTTGAAATATTTGTTCAAGTAAGATACCATAATGGTTTTATGAAATAATTATATAGAATCAAAATTTATAAAGCAAAATTAGGAGAATAAAAGGAGAAATGGAGAATCACTCTCATAGTTTAAAATATAGCTCCAGCAACTTACAGAGCAAGCAGGTAAAAATGAGGATAGGTGACTCTGAGCAATATAGTTTACCAACTGGACCTAACTTATATTTATAGAAGAGTATGTCTCACAGCACAGATAGCGCTTTATTTTCAAATGCACTTTGGACTTTTCCTAAATAGACCTATACTGGGATATAAGGAAATCTCTACAAAGTAAAAAATATATATACTTGATCTCAGGAGTAAAAAAAAAAAATGAGGCTGGGTGTACTAGTTAGTCAAAGGGGTGCTGATGCAAATACCAGAAATCTGTTGGCATTTACAAAAGGCTTTTCATTTGGGGTAGAAGCTTACAGTTACCAGGCATAAAGCATAAGTTATTTCCCTCACCAAAGTCTGTTGCCATGTGTTGGAGCAAGACAGCTGCTAATATTTCCCAGGGTTCAGGCTTTCTGTTTTCCACTATTTCCAGGGCTCCATTCCTCTCTGGGCTCTATTTCCTTCACAGGGTCAGCTGTAGAATATGATGCTTTCTAGGCTTTGCCTCTCTCCACAAGGCCAGCTGTGAACTGTCAGGAAAATGGCTCAAATCTTTTCCCAGGGATTTCTCTCCTTCCTCATGACCAAGCTCCTCTGTGTGCTTCCTTCCTGGGGCTCCAGCTCAAAAACTCTGCATCAGAACTCCAACTCTGTTCTTTGCCATGTCATTTATCTATGAGCCCCCACCCATGAGGTGGGGACTCAGCACCCTACTGACATGGCCCAATCAAAGCTCTAATCATAATTTAATAACATTTTCAAGCATAAACAGACCAGTTTACAAGCATAATCCAATAACTATTTTTGGAATTCATAAATGATGCTAAACTGCTACATCTGAATTCCAAAAATACATTACAATATTCAAAAACTCTTAAATCAATAACACTGCAAGTACAAAATCATAACATAATAAATTTAAAGAAATACAGTTTGTCTTGGGCAAAGTCTCATCTGCTGTAGATCTCTGAAACTTACAAAGCCATTTATCTTCTTCCTATACACAAATGGACAAAGGATAAATATTTTCATTATCATAAGGAGAAATTGGGAAGGAAGCATGAGTCATGGGTCCTCTACAGTTCAGTAAACCTGCAGGACATACTTCATTAGATGTCAAAGTCTGAGAGTCATTCTTAAGACTTCTCCCTGGGGCCTTATGGGGACCCACACTTTCCACAGGTTTACCCAATGACTGTTTTCTTGGTTTCACCCTCATCAAACATCTGGGTGTTGAACAAGCTCTAGACCTCATTCTCCAAGAGTGTTGGGGTGATTGCCACAACTTACCCAATCTTTGGGTTATAGTCTTAACTCCGCTAGTACAGTGACATGAATACAAAATTCCCCCTTGTACAGGTTCAACCCTCTCAGAGCAATGAGTTGACCACTCAGGCTTCCCTAACCTTTAGCATACAGGCTTAATCCTCTCAGAGCAATGAGTTGACCACCTGGCCTTCCTTAATCCATGGGGGACGGGGAACCCCTCTCAGACTTACAGGGTGCTGGCCTCAACTGCCCTACTCTTTGAGGAATGTGCTCCACCATCTCTCTACCCCGGGGCAGCAAAACTGTGCCAGAATATCAGGTGGGAACATGCACCCTCTTCAACAGCTCGGGCAGACTCACCCTCTCTGGACGAGATTTTCCACTGTAAAAGTGAGGTGAAAATAGTATAAATTATTTTACAGATATATTTTTAATAAAATTGGCGAACTCTAGGATTGTCAGGAGGACCAAGATGACAAATGTGATTGAGGCTGAAACAAAACCCCAGTCCTAACTAAATGGGTGAGGTTCCTCTCTTGACCCAAGGTGATATCTTAATTCCAAATCTCAGCTTCCATGGAATTCTTCTTATAACTGTTTCTCTTTCAATCTATCCTTTCCATATTCCTTTTATTCCATCCTGACAGTAATTTTATTAACATAGCTCTCTCAAAAAATTGTTTTAGCATGCAGGAAGTAGGGGTCCAAGCCCTCAGACAGTAAGGCTTTCCACAATTGTTTCCTAGATAATCGCATCTTCAATCCTGATCTACAAGGTCCAAATTTAGTAACGTTCTGAAATGGGGCACTATTGTATATTAGCATGATTTCCAGAGGTTTGGAATATCCAGAATCATTTTCTGTTTTTTTTTTTGTGTGTGCCCAAGACTTCAGTCCTTAGCATATTACTCTCATCTAGCATTTCGTTATAAGCTGCAAAGAGAAGCCAAGCTGCATTCTCTGGGTTTACTTTGGAAAGTTCTTCAGCTAAATGCCCAGGCTCACCATTTTCAAATTCTGCCTTCCATAAAACACCAGGAGTTAATCTTGCTAAGTTCTCTGCAACTTTGAAACAAGGATCGCCTTTCCTCCAGCTTCCAAAAATAGCTTCATAATTTACTTCTAGGGTCTCATAAAATATCTCTTTAGAGTCCATATTACTATCAAGAATCTCTTGAAAACACTGTAGATCTTTTCTAAAAAGTATCTCACAATTCCTCCAAAAAATCACCCTTACCCATTTATAAATCCATTCCAGCATTTTGTTAATTGCAAAAACACTATCCCACTCTAGGTAGCAAATTCTGTATTATTTAGCCAAAGGGGTGCTGATGCAAAATGCCAGAAATCTGTTGGCATTTACAAAGGGTTTTTATTTGGGGGTAGAAGCTTACAATTACCAGGCCATAAGGCATAAGTTACTTTCCTCACGAAAGTCTGTTGGCATATGTTGGAGCAAGACAGCTGCTAATGTGTTCCAGGGTTCAAGCTTTTTGGGTTCTCTTCTCAGGGCTCCGATTCTCTCTGGGTTCATCTCCTCTGTTTCCTCCACAAAGTTAGCTGTAGACTGTCAGGCTTTCTAGGCTTTGCCTCTCTCCAGAAGGCCAGATGTGAACTGTCAGGAAAATGGCTCATATCTTTTCTTGGGGACTTCTCTCCTTCCTCAAGACCAAACTCCTCTGTGTGCTTATTTCCTGGGGCTCCAGCTCAAAAACTCAGCATCAGAACTCCAACTCTGTCCTTTGTCATGGTCTTTTATCTTTGATTTCCCATATACCAAGGGGCGGGGACTCGATACCCTACTGATGTGGCCTAATCAAAGCTCTAATCATAATTTAATCGCTTCTGGATGAATAGAGGAGTTTACAAGCATAATCCAATATCTATTTTTTGAATTCATAAATAATGCCAAACTGCTACAGTGGGTATCAAAATCTCCAACTATTACTGTCCATATATATATATATATTTCTCTTGGCAGTTTTATCTGTTTTACTTCATGTATTTTATGTCTGTTATTTGATCCATATAAGTTTGGGATTTTTTACTTCATTTTAATGAATTGGGCTGCTTATCACTCTGAATTCATTTTATTTATCCCTTTTAATCTTTTGCTCTGAAGTGTACTTTTTCTCTTATTTATTTACTAATTTAACCAGTTCAGTTAGTGTTAAAAATATGTATCTTTGTATCTTTACTTTTAAATTATTTGTATGTTCTTAAAATCAATTTTGAAAGCTACTATATACAATTAGGTCTTGTGTTAAAGACTGCTATCATTTGGAATTTTGCCACTGTATAAGAATTTAACAATAGTAAACTATTTCTGATAACAAATCTTTTAGGCATTTTTTGTGTTTCACTGTCAGATATTTATAAACCCCACAGTACAATAATACATTGTTATTTTCTTTAAATATTAATTATCGCTTAGAGAATTTTTATAATAAGAAATATGGTCATATATTTAGGCACATATAGAGCATTTCACATGGACTTAATTGTTTTGTGTACATCCAAATTGTCAACACATATCATTGTCCTTCTTCCTAAAGATTTCCTTTAGTATTTCTTTTAATGTGAGCCGATGGTGAATTCTCTCAGCTTTTTCTTACCTGTAACTTTCTTTATATTTTGTTTTTTTTTAATCTATTTTTATGATATTGTAGCCATTTGGCAGTTTGATGTAATTATGAATTCCAAAAATATATATTGGATTATGCTTGTAAATGAATCTGTTAATCTGGGCATGATTAAGTTATGATTAGTGCATTAACTGGGCCACATCAGTAGGGTGTTGAGCCCCACCCCTTGGTGGGTGGGGTAATCAAATATAAAAGGCATGGCAAGAACAGAGTTGAAGCAGTTTTGATGTTGGAGTTTTGATGTTGAAGAGAAGGCCCCAGGATAGAGACAAGCCATTCACCTGAGAGTTCACAGCTGGCTTTGCGGAGAGAAGCAAGGTCTAGAGAGCCTAATAGTCTACAGCTGACCTTGTGGAGGAAACAGAGGAGCTAAGTCTGGAGCTGTCTTGCTCCAACACGTGGCAATGGACTTTGGTGAGGGAAGAAACTTATGCTTTTTGGCCTGGTAACTGTGGTCTTCTACCCCAAATAAATACTCTTTATAAAAACCAACCCATTTCTGGTATTTTGCATCAGCACTCCTTTGGCTGTCTAATACAGGTACATATAACTCTATGTTGTATTTTTTTTCTTTCATCCTTTTCAATGTTTCTCCACTCTTTTTTCTCTTACATTGTTTGCATTGAGAATTCTGATTTACTTTTTATTTTTGTTTATCTGAATAAAATGTTTGCCCCCGCATGGCTGCTTTTATAATTTTCTTTTTAATACTGATTTTCCATAATTTTATTTAATGTGCATTGGTGACGTCTCTACAAATTTCCTGTGCTTGAAATTTGTTAAGCATCTTGAAGATGTGACTTTATAATTTTTAATAAAAAAATTTTAAAGTTTTCAGATATTGTAATTTCAAATGTATTTTCTACTCCCACACACTTTTCTCTGACAGATAAATTGATTATATAAGTACTTTCAGTAGAATACTTTCCCTAACTTAATAAAGGTCTTTTCTTTTTTAAAATTCTTTTTTCTTTCTGAGTTTTATTTTCTTTTTTTTTTTAATTCTATGTCTTCAAGTTCACTAATCATTTCTTCTGATATATCAAATCAATCACTGATCCCAATTCACAAAATTTTCATCTCACATATTATAAAATTCTAATATTTTTCTGTGTTCCATTTGTGTTTTTATAACCTACATGCTACTTACAAATTTTTAAATGTATGAAACACATTTACACAAACTCTTTTAATTTACTTACCTGATAATTGTAGGCTCTGCCTTATTTTGGAGTCAGTTTTTATTGACCAGATTTTTTCATCATGTGTTAGATTTTTCCTTATATTTATGTACCTGATATCTGTATTTGCTGAAAACTTCAGGGCAGTCCTTTGTAGATCTCTTGCATTATTTTTCTGTAGCTAACCCCTCTTTTGTATTCTTTCCTGCAAACTCTATCTACTTCAGTCTGCACAGAATCTCAGCATGGTCTCTTTAACTCACGAACCCCACCGGAATGAAATTGGGTTTCTGTTCCCCATTTTGCAGCCTGAAAATTATCTCACACAGTTAGCGGGGGCAATCACAGGGCTTATGTCATTTGTTTCCTGTCTCCCAAGGAACTCTGATCTTCACTGACTGGTAATGATTTTATTTTTAAATTGATATAGATACAAATACAGCTAGAGATATAGTTAGAGATACAGAAAGAGACAGAGATAGAGAGAAAGATAGAGGTATATATATATATATATAGTCTGGTTTATTTGATTGTTTCAGAAAGGAGATATGGTAAGTAGGCTCAAACATGGCCTCCAAATAGCTTCATTTTTTAGATTTATTTCACCTCACCCTCCTAATGAGAGGTTGGAATTAGTTGCTTGCAACAGAATACAAAATAAGTGATGGGATGACACTTCTGACATTAGGTAATAGAAAATACTAGGTTCTTTCATGGTGGGTCTGCCATGCCTCTTCTCTCACTCTATACACTCACTTGTTCTAAAAGAAGCCAGCTGCCATTTTGTAAGCAGTTCTGTGGAAAAGTCTAAATGGCAAGTTCCTTGGGATCTTACAAATACCATGTGATTGAGGTTATAAGCATAAAAAAATTAATTGATCAATTAATTAATTAATTAATTAATTAATAAAAAGTGAATCCAACAAAATAACCAACTAAAATGAATGAAAAGATGAAATAATGGTGTTTTTAAAAGTAACAAATAAAATACAAAAAAAAATTTTTAAAAAAGCAAATTCCACACCCTACCCCAATTGTGTCTGGCAGCCATGCCTGACAGGTTGACTGCAACCTCATGGGAGAGTGTGTGTAAAAGGCACTGAGATGAGCATCTCCTGGTTTTCTGAGTCCCTGAGGAAATGAGATAATTCAGGTATGTCATTTAAAGCATCTATGTTTTGGGAAAATACCTTAAGTACAATTTTATTTATTTAAATTCTTGGTAATTTAAAGTGAGTGTATGTCATAAGAACAATGATGACAAGAACAATAAAAGCCCCAAGCATAAAAGTTCCATTGAAAACATACAGTAGGCTTTGAGGAGAGTATGAGGGAATGAGTATCAGGCCTTGATGAATTGGATAACAGAAGCCATGTATTGTTAATTAGGCTGCCATTGAGGGCTTGGCTGGAAAGTGAGTGCTATCTTAGTATAAAAAGATGTAAGAATGACCCTTGATATATAGTGGCAGAATCTTAGCAACTATATTAGCCTGAATTAAAGTGGAATGCATAAAATGTGCCTGTAGAACTTGGAGGTATAGCTAAGGAATGTTTAAAATGTTGCCTAACTTCTTACTTACTTATATAAAAAAAAGGAAGAGAAGAAAGAAAAATTGAGGGAATATGTGTTAAATAAGAATTAATCATTACCTGAGGGTTTAATAATTCTTAGTCTTTTTATGTGACAAATAAGAATAAAATTAAGAAATGTCTTCTTAGCAAAAATTCAAACCAGGATACTGCCAAGAAATCTGGTCTATAAGAAACCTCAGAGTTAGACAGCCTTCAGTTCCCATTGGAATGTACATTATGAAGTTCTATTAATTAGCACATCAGTACAATCCCAAGGTATTATTCCTTTGTAATTAAAAGGTATATACTGTTCTTGAAAAAATGGAAAGTGCTCCTAAGAGATAACACAATCTAAGCATTATTATGAATATTCCACAGACATTCTTCAAGAGGTAGAAGACAGCTAGAACAGAAAACTTTCAGTTCAGATAGATAATGGTATAAAATAGAAACTTTCCAACCACAAGAAACAAACAAACAAAAAATCCAAGAGTACTAAGTTACAGATAATCATACTTTAGGATGAATTCTTTTGTTTTTATGTTCATAGATATTTCCTGTCCTGTTGATAAGGGGTCTGAATAACTTACAGAGACTTTTTAGGCCTTAACTACAGCACTGAGGAGGACTCTATAATTTGTTTTAGACTTTCTATTTTCATTTTATCCTTGATATTTGTCCAATATCTGGCTACAATTCACTCTAGATTTGGCTAAGTCAATTAACTCAAATTATATACTTGTACATATTTCCATTATGCACTACTCATTTTTTTTTTCCAGTACCAGAAATTTAAGATGAAACAATTGCTTTCCTGAGTAATTTACTTTAATGACTAAGGGGCTTTTTAGATGGTAATTGATAAAAGCGATTAATGGCCAGAAGTTTAAAATGCCTATTGTGTCACCTAGGGATAAAATTTTCTTATTTTCACTAAAAGATCATCTATGGACTATTTGTAGGAACTAGCCATTTAATCCAAATTTTCAAAGACAGAAATTTTAGAGATGTAGTATACAAGTGATTGTTTACTTGGAATATCCTTCACTTTGACAATTATTACAAGGAAGTCTCACTAATGAAGCCAAAATTTTCCTTTTTGCTTTATGTCAGCTTTCTGATCTTTCCACTCTGAATTCCACCACCTGTTAACAGAAACTCTTAGAAGTTATGTAACTACACTATTAAGCAATACAATAAGGGTATATTGGCTAAAAATAAATCATTGGATTCCTACCAATAACTAGCATTAAATTTGCAACAAAAAAGTGTGTTTTGATGCATACTGACCATCTGGATACTTAATGTTTTTCAGGATAGTCTCTAATATCACTGAAGTCTTATTTTGACCCATCAATGTGCCTCCAATCTGGTGATCTTTTGATAGCTCAATTCCAGATAAAAGCTGAATCTCTATTAAGAATCAATAATTTAGCTACTTGTCTTATTTTCCAGGGCAGCTTTGATAAACAAGTTTGGAGGCTAGCAGTGAAAAATCAGAACATTGGCAGGTAATCCTTTTTGTGAAGTCTGTTGCATTCTTGAGATGGCTCAACGTCTGTGTTCATTTGTCTTTCTAATGCACCTCTGTGGTTTCGGTTTCCATGTCCAAATTGCCTTAATTTTAAGGACTCCAATCACCCTAGATTAAGGCCCACAATTCTATAGTTTGGCCTAATTTTAACAGGCTCTTCAAACATCTCATTTACATTTGTAAAATGTAAATGTGAGTTCCCTCTCACAGAATTGTGGGTTATGAATTGAACATGTCCTTCTTGGGGATATAATTCAATCTTCCAAACCACTAAAAAGGAATTCCAGATGACTTTCTTCTACCCTAAATCCTCTTCACTTCAGACTTTTCACAAAGTATAAGTATTAGTGAAGTATAGTATACATGCTATACTTTAGAATACTAGAAGAGGCAAATAACAACCTCTCACTCCCACAAGGAAAAAGTCTTTTCCCCCAATGCATACATGAAATTAGATAGAAGCTAGCTGAAACAGCAAAGTTTCAGATATATTATTGGCCTCTATGGTAGAAAATGTGCAATCTTAAGGAAAATGTTCTGTTTACATCACTGCAGATTATTCTGGGTTATTTAATATGACTAAATGATCTAGGAAATAATATTGATAAATTAAAAATCTAGGTATTATTTTAAATAACACAGTATTTGTTTCTGTTTATTTTTTCAACTGAAAATGGGATCTATTTTCTTGCTCTAATTTGAGCATGCTTGGCTCCTGGGCTAGATAAAAATGATATATTTTCAAATCCTTAATTCTTAATTTTTCTCATATTGTTACTCTGTTATATTGTTCCGGTGTGTGATCTACAATTTATTAAATGCTATGACACAGATAATGTCTCATTCAAATAATCATCCAACAGAAATAGAAGAAAACCTGAAACTTACAGAAGTTTAAATAATCATGAAAGGAAACTTCATATGCAATGATGCTATATCAAACCATGTTTCAAACTGAATTGATCATATCTATAGGCATGGATGGTCTATATTTTAGATCAAGCAGATGAATAAGTTCAAAGTAGAAATGAAAACTGAGAATTTCTACATCAATGTAACTGCATTTCACAGTAAATTTCTGCACAGGAAGTTAATTTTCAAATCAATAAAAAGCTTTGCTTTTTTTCCCCCAAGAAATTAAAGTACTTCTATGTTTCTTGGCAAATATTTTGCTCACTAAGGCCAAAAGCCTGAATATGAGACAAGAGGCAGCTCATGAAGATTTTCTCCAGATCTCAATGTCTTTGCCTCATTTTGTTGCTGAATCGTAAACTATTAATTGTGTAGTTTGCCCAAACCAAAACAGCTTCCTATGTTGAAACCCTACCTTAAATTCTTTTATCTCAGACACCAAAACTTTATAAATATCCACCCTAACTTCACCTTCAGAGTGCCTTTCAAAGTGTTGTTCTCCCTTGATTTAGGGAGTTGAATAAATAATTCCTTTGGATCATACATTTGTGTCTGGTAGCCTCTGTGAGATAAGATAATCTACTTGTTTAATTAATAATTAAAAGTGGTAATAAATCAGTTCATCATTTAATATGTGGTAATGCAAAGTTATTTCTAGTGAATGTATATAGTTTTGAAGAAAGCAGTATGACAAGTGGTATGATGTTTCTTTAAATATATGTGCATGTGTGTTTATGTGTGAGAGACATAAATATCAAACAATTAACCTGACACAAAAGATGCATTTTATATGATACCACTTATTTCACTAGTTATATGAAAAAAATACAATAGGCAAATTCATAGAGACAGAAAGTAAAGTGCAGTTTAACTAGGGTGAGGGAAAAGGATATGGGGCTTTTGTGAATAGTGAATGCAGGGTCCCTAATAGTGATAGAAAATTTTAGTCATGGGTGGTGTTGGTGATAGGACAGCATTGTGAATGGGATTAATGCCATTCAATTGTATGCTTGAGATTTGTTGACATGAGATTTGTTGACATGTTCACTTATTTGTTACATTGTATATATATTATCACAAAAACAAAAAGTGAGAGGGACTAAAATGACAATGACATTTACATGCAGCATATGATCAAAATAAAAAATAAACAAAACAAAACAAAAGCATGTGATATTAGATTGTATATAATAATGGAAAATGCCCAAAAGAACATAATTAGGATAATTGAAAAAATATATTAAATGCAAACAGTATTATTTATATTAATGTTTAATCTTTTAAACTTGATAATTGTACTTAATTGGTTCATCCAATTTAATATCATTTTTCTTAGTATATATACATGGGGTTATTAAATGATAAAGGTTCAACCTATTCACAAATGTTAAGAAAATTCACTAGATAAGTAAGTAGATAGGTAGGTAGGTAGATAGTTAGGTAGGTAGGTAGGTAGGTAGATAAATAGATAGATAGATAGATAGATAGATAGATAGATAGATAGATAGATA